>JAODGC010000002.1:93906-116124 GCA_027574925.1 Ecitoglossa quadriceps | reverse complement strand
AATAATTGAATGTAAAAACGTTGAAATTTAAAAGCAAAAAGATTCTTTCCGTTCCAGTAGCTCAAAATTAATTGATATCAACTATCTGCTCCATCACTGGAATATTGACAAAACAAAACTGTCTGAAACGAGGTAGTTAATCTGGTGGAAAACC
This sequence comes from Ecitoglossa quadriceps, assembly GCA_027574925.1. Taxonomy (NCBI): domain Eukaryota; kingdom Metazoa; phylum Arthropoda; class Insecta; order Coleoptera; family Staphylinidae; genus Ecitoglossa; species Ecitoglossa quadriceps. Next base: position 115,970 of record JAODGC010000002.1, on the reverse strand, counting down.
TAATTACAACTTGAATTTCACACGTTAAGAAAAATTTGTAGAGTTTGTATGCTTAATTTCTTCTATGATGTGCCACCCTCTATTTCCATAATTTTTGTGTTGTAAAAACCGCTGGCTATTCGGTAGTTGGACTGTTTGTCCAGAAAGATGTAGCCAACTGCTCGGTTTTAGCTCTACAAGGCTCCTAACAGAAGTGGTAGCAGGATATCAATCCGTAGCTGGATCACAGGCCACCGCATTGTTACGCGTGTTAAGTGTGTTACCAAGGTGTTTTTTGGATAAATATATACCATTAAATTAGGATTATTAATTTATAACTATCAATCGCGATTATTTGTAGTATGGCTCAGCTCTACAGCTCAGTTCACAAGTTCGGGATACACAGGTACGAATCCTGCTGTTAGTATACTATTCTTCAATATATATTCTCACCGAATCTAATCTATGGTAGTTAATACAGTATAATCAAGTGGAAAGCAAATATTGTGTCGGTGTCCGGCATGGGTAACAGTACGCTCCAAATAATAATAATTCGTTCATAGTATGTCATGAAAATGCTTCCCACATGTTAGTTTCAGAAAATGTACAAACATGAGCAACAGTTGGATCAATTTAGAGATAATCAAATTAACTAAGTATATTTATCTCGAAGTAGACATATGTATGCACTAAACATGCATTTGGTAATTTAAATTAAGTTCAATTAAAAATCTACAACAACCATGAAAGTAAAGCAGTTGATTTCATCTTCAACTTCGGAAGGAATATTTGTTTCGTTGTAATGTGCTAAATATTGCACATGAACACTTTCTCAAAAATCAAATTGCATCCCATCAACATGAGATAAAACAGTTCGCTTGCAAAACGTGAAAGTATTCAAAGACATTAAATTCGAAGAAATTTAACGAATATTGCCATACTAAACACATGAGTTCCTCTTCAAAATTCCATCCGCTATTCGAATTTTCACATGATCACGTCAAGGCTACTAGAAACAATGCGTCTATTTTGGAAAATAAACGACACGAAACGTGCAGCGCTTCACAATTCTTTCACACGAGTTTCTTAAACTTTGAAACTCACCCAAGTTCAACATATCACTCTAACACCAGTTGAAAAGCAAACAGAAGAAGTCGCAAACTTAGCCATACACTCAACTACCATTCTTCGCTTTATGTTTCTCTAGCTCTTCTCCTCGCGTATTCTGTGAGACGCTTCGTTCATAGCTGTGAATGTTGTGATCGGATGCTATTTGAGAACTCCGAAAGCACTCTGTGCGGTCTCGACGAAATGAATTAAATACAATACCGCATAACACAATAAGGCAAATAATGAACGATAAATACCAACAACCGTAATTGTTCATAATAATGGCTGATATAAAACAATTATATTCCATGCAGAGGCAGAGCAAGAAATATTGTAGAAAGGCTGAATGAATGGGATCTGATTTAACAACGTGTGAATGAATCCCAGTTTGCTAGGAGAGTTCACAACCGGTCACACTGCTGGCGAAATTTATTGTCTTCATAATAAGAATGTAATCGCATAAAACGTTTAGTTACATAGACAAAAATTAAATTAAATAATGCGACGCGTTAGTTAGTTAATATTGAAAGGATTGGTATTGCTTTGGCAACAACAATTAAGGTGTAATAAATAATAAATCGTGAACCACTAACAGTAAGCTAATTTCAATTAATCACGTTGGAGAAGATGAAAATCGTTAAAGTTCAATAACTTAATTAATTTCGTAAAAAATATTAGAACTTTACATTTCATAAATTGTTTTATCAACTTGCCAATAGTTTGTTTCAAATAAATTTATAAAGTCTACTTACGTTTCATCTTATAACCATAAATAATTATTTCCCAACTTTCGTAGTTTCTGAAAGCAAGTCAATGAATTATTAACCAATTTTTTACATAGCTATATATATTTATATACACACAATATATATTTTTTAGCCAATTCCATCAAAGGTTATATCCATGATGAAATGCTGATTAGGTACACGACTATTCACTTTGCAAATTGTGGTTTTGTGCAGATATTTCCTTTTCGATACATTTATGATCAGCATATTCCGTACCCAGAGCAAAACAGAAGAAAACACCAACGAGTTAGGAAATAAATATAAACACAAACTTATTTAGAATTCTCCACTCATGGAAGAAAGTTTCCCATCGCTGAAATATTCCTCCTTCCGCGATAAAAACAACCAACATGCACTTGTGCCGGCAACTTTTTTAATGATTTCGAATAGAAATTCGTCATATTAATTACCTCGACGTTGAGCAGCGTTCAAATAAATTTACTTAGACTCTGCAAATATGTTATGAAGATGTACTTGTGTTGTCTAGGAAGACAGGAACTTTACTGCGCAGATTGCCGACTTGCTGTGCGTACATTTGCAAATTTGAAAGCACTCAAAAGTTTGTTGTTGTCGTACAAGTTAAACATTGCCATATTCGTTTATCGTTTGTAATCACAGCTCGTGCTCAATTCGCAAATGTTTGACCGTTAAATGAATGCATGGTCATGTGGACATTTATACGCAGCCATTAAACTCATTGTAATTACCGAAAAGTTCAAGTGTTTTAATTCTAATATGTAGTTTTAAAATATATCAAGTGAATACTGGAATATGTTGGAATTGTTTGCAATTCTATTGATTTTCATTGTAATTCGTAATTTTATACTTGTAATGTGATGATTCAGATTTAATTAAATCCGTGACCATGAATAAACAGGCATTGGATTAAAGTTTAATCAATACACCGTTGTGAACATATGTAATTTTAGGGTAAGCCTTTATCAATAAGCTATAGAATCAATATGTAATAGAAATAAAATCTATGAAACTGCCACTTTTTTGTTCCATACATGATTCTCATTTTTCAATCTTTGTATCTTGATGACTAGTTGATTATTACTGATTGAAACCCATTTGTTATCGCATTAAAGTTAAAATCTGCAAATATATTTACACCTGACCATCTAGAAAATCAAGCACGTCACGCTATTAATTTACATTGTACATATTTAATCGGCAATTGTTTTGCGGTCGTAAAGCTTAAAATAAATTATGTAAATCAATTTCTTGGTTCAAAGTTTTCATAAACAGCACTCAATAAATTGGAAATTCAACGTGGTTACAGCACACAACCACTTTAGTGAAGAAATTCCAGAAAAGCAACAAAAACAAAACGAACATTAGTGCAGTCATAAAGGAAATGTGTTGAGTGCCTTTTGTAGGGCGGCCGTAAATTGCATGATTTTCATTCACGCTTTTTGTTACACACTTCTTGATGACTCTGTTTTGCCTATATCTCTTGGTGAAACATCGCTCATCGCTTAGCCAGTACCAACAAAGAAACGAAATCTTGTACCGCATCGCCGCAGTAACCTAGTTGCATTGGGCATTAAATCTGGTTTCGAGTTTGGGCTCAGCCTACCAGCACCATGTACATTTAGTGTACACTACCAACATGCAACGATGATAGTAGAAACAACATGCTGGTAAAGTTAAACATAAAGCAAGTACAACCACTTAAGATACGAAGACAAAGTAAAACATACTTGGCCTAGCTACGAATATCCGGTGCCTGCTATTTCGTGCATTAGATCGTTTAGTCTACCATTGCGTATGAAATCACCGCGTGACCACAAGACTACTGCCGGCATGCATTTGGCGGCAGAAAAAACTTATTCATCACGATGAGACTTGGTCTATTAGTTAGGCGCATATAGTGGCGATGTGAGGTCAACGAGTTCAATCGGGTTAAAGAGCTTTTCGATCGAGTGAGGATGCGGAGATGAAGAGCAAGCAGTGTGATGTACTTCTCTGAAGGATACTCAAGTAAGATTATTTATCGTGTCATAATCGGTTTGCTATGAGATGAACAAGAATTTTTCAGAAAAGATAATAATAGAATACTTATGCGGAAAAAGTTCTGAAAACGTTTACTGGTCAATTAATAAATCATTGAGTGACTTATAATAGATTACAGAGCTGTAAAAAAAAAAAAAATTTTTTTTACTTAAAATTTTTGCGACTTTGCAAATCGATAGATTATTGCGGGTTAGAAACCCGCCTACATCTCGTTTGGAAAGGTCTTTCCGAAAAACGGTCCAGCTACCGGGCGGCCAGTGGAGTGATGAGGTGGAGTACAGAATCGAAGTATGACCGGCATGGGTAACAGATGCGCATAATCACACGCCACAAAATCCTACACCTTACATACGGGTACAAAAAGGGATAAAAATGAAGACAATGATGGTTAGCCCAAACCTAGTTTGCCGGTAAAAACTTTCTGCCACAGAAGAGCATGAAACCTCAGAATTATGAATTGTCGCCCAGGTGACCACCCTCGGTTAGGTTAGTATCATTTTGTGTTTACGAATTATAATCATGATAAAGAAAGAAAAATATAGGACCATTTCAAGAAAACTTGAAGAAATTATTTTAATATACTTACATTGTTATATATATATATAATTATAACTGAAATAATGCCAATCCTCAATAACATAATTATATTCCTCAGGTGTTTAAATGCACAATGCCTTGCTTCAAAGTGTAGTAAAAAGCAACAATCGTCGACGCTAGTGCTAGAGGAAAGTTTTCAACTCATTTTCGTGGGCAGTTTCCTCACATTCAAATCGAATGAGAGAAAAGTAAAAAATTAGCACAGCACAGATAGAACCTCTCAAAGGATATGTAATTTTCTCACCGTACGGAAGGATTTAATTGCATGTATAATAAAGATTTGCCATATCACCGTAAATGCTTAAAAGCTCTATGGATAAGCTCACGAAATCATTGCAGACAAAATTTAACGATTTGGTAAATTGGACATGAAACGATTACAAGCACGTGAATGGCAATTAAACTGCGTATTCGTTTTCGAAAGAAAAAGCGATGTTAGAGATGGCAAGATCTCAATAGCTAGAGCAAAATTGATTTGATTTGTATAAACACCAAAGATACTTGCAACCTGCAAGAAGTAAGTAATTAAAAAGCCTAATAACTTAATATTGCAGACTGAGATATATGTTGTTAGTGAACATATAATTTAAGAAATCGTTTGAAGAGTGAAATTATTATGTGGTGCAAAAAATCAACATTCCTAAGGAGTTTATTTTATTCAGTAATGTTACCTTCGACATCCTGATGCTTTCAGTTTGACATTCAGTTTCTCATTTGCCATAAAGCGCATAAGGTGTCAAACTCCTATGCTAATGTTATGTTATCAGCGATGTACCGAGAGCAAAAGGTGAAAAAGTATAAATGATAAATTCATGTCTCACGCCGCTGTATTAATCATGCAGGCGATGATCTGCGAGTTTGAAAGAAAATTTATGAACACCGTCACACGATACTTTCATGTTCACTGTGCGTTCGCAGCTTGTAATTATGTTGCAATAGAAACTTCGGCAAACGCAAAATCCACTGCAATTTTGCCGGCAGCATTCAAGGAAGAAGTGCATGCGCGAATGATTAAAAACGAGCAATTTCACTTTTTTACTGCCTTGTTATACTCAGATCAAAGTGTGAAACAAACACTTTCAGTATCAATATACCGAATAAACGGTGGGATCAAACAATTGCATTAATACTAGGCTTTGTAAGAAACTCTTTTGTTTTCTCTTGTCTGTCAGAACACGGAGGGCTCTTTGTTTGACGGTTAATGTATTATAACTGATGGCAGGCAATGAGAAATGCACATCTTCCTCAAATGCACAACGCAGATATTATGAGCTTTGTGAGCAAGCTGCATGCGAATCCATGTGTGTGTGTGTGTGTGTGTGGTGTGCAGTTGTCCCGCAGGCATGTTTGTGATAACAAATACAAGACTCGCTTGGGTTCCGCGCGTGTCCGAGTAATGTAATGGGCTGACTGGGGCCAGCAAATATGCATGGCGGCGACGCGACGCAGGAACAGTTAGAATCAGTTAGACAAGACCAAGAAATGAAATGCAAATCGCGTATATAAGTGGAAGCCTTTTTTCACCAGCAAAGTCCACGGGTTTACATGCATCGCTTGTGCAAGAAGTATGATGAATGCGCTTCTTTGGCGGATTTCAATTGCGCACAACTTCTTGTTCCTGCAATCCGCAACATGATTGCTCGTGCGGTGTTTTGAGAAACATTTTTCCAAGTTTACGGATTCACATTCGATTTCAACGATTTGCATTTCGCACTTTCTTACGTTGATTTCGCACGGACCAAGTCTCTGAACACGCACTTAACCTTTTAAGCTGAGGTCATACCAGGTACATTGCGAAGATTAAATGTTGAAAACGTACTTACAGATGATTAAAGCAGAATCAGAATTGAAGAAAATAAGTAGGGATGTTGATATCTTACATTGCAACTTAGCACCCTATAGTTGATTAATTAAATTTTAGCTTAATAATAGAACAGATGGTATTAATTGAACAAACATAACTCAAGTCGCATTCACATTTTACAAAAAAGCAGATTCCCTTAAGAGAGATAAAAGCTATGCTTATTAAATAGACCATAACTACGATTAAAGTTTTGTGATATGACACATCAGGATAGCAGCATTGTAAGATTATGTTTTTGTAAGCATATCCTCCTTTTGTATAATTGATTTTAAGAAAAAAATTCTTTCATCGTCACGGTCGTATACAACACAAAATAGATGCTACACCCAAAATAAAAAAACTGCCAAAAAACTTAAATAAAATTATTACTAAATTATTCAAATTCGTGCCATCCAACAAAACTTTGCGATTAACTCACAAATCCTCTTTTTATCCATTACAATTTTACCCAGATTTACTGCCAATCCGCTCTTTTAAGATCACAAAAGTGTCGTCTCTCATAATGTATATAATTATATTCTTGTGTCACTTATAAAAAAAAAATGTAGATGCAAACAGTAAACGTGACCGAAAAACCCAACATTGCAACTGTTCAACGCCGCGCCGATAATGACAAAGTCGAAGACATTCAATTTGTGCCATTTATTGTACACCAAGCGCAAGTATAAGAACAGAAAAAATAGTACAATGGCAATTTAATTAAATATTTCCATCTTGGTACCATATGCTTAAATGCAAATCAAATTTATAAAACTGAGGTCACCCTGCTAAATATAGATAAATATAGAAGATAGAATTTTATTAGACACAAACGAAATACTTAATAATTTCATGATTGCCCTGTTGTTTTTCCATTTGGGCTTTAATTCGCTGGCATTGTAGTGAAACTCAATCAAGCAAATCTGCTTACAGACAAAAGAACGAGCATTTCCAAAGAGGCTTCCATTTATGGTTTAAGGACAACGACATTCATATACTGCCCAATCTAACCTAAAGCTTTAGAGTTGTTCTATGTCTCCGGAAACTCCAAGATTCATGATTAATTTTTAAAAATTTTAGATTTAAGACCCTTTTTTATTTTTCAATCATATACTAAAGTACTGCTTAGGAGAATAATTAGTTTGTAGACGTAATTAGTTTGACATTTACTAATTACAGCGTACAACATAATTTAGCCTAGTCAATTCGAAATCAGTAGTTACTTTTTATTAATTATAGCAGAATTATTGAGTTGAGAAACTAGGTATTCTGTTGAATTTAGCTGTGCACAATTTTGCAGAACAAGCTGTATTTTGTTTGCTGCGACGGCGGCATGAAAGAAACACACACGGGAGGAAATTTATAGTCGTACTGATTATCTCTTTACCGGCTTGTCCGTCTATAAATGGTGAGAAAGTTGAGTTATCTTCTCTAGATTTCATTCATTTTTTCCTGCCCGGGCCTAGATTATGACCGCAAGCAGACTGCGTGTGTATTGAACAGCTCAAATATTACATTGTAGGTGAGGTTCCACCCAAGAAAAGCTTTTTAATTTCCTCAAATTGGTATAAATTGCATACCACAACACAAATTTGGAAATGTGAATATTAAACAGAGTTCATTGTGTATAGACTATAATTTACTGATAGTTTTATTTAGAAATATGCAGCTTTTATTTAGATTTCACAAAAATAAATATAAAAACTTGCATTAAAATTGTTTTCGGTATTAAAATGTACCAATACTGGACGATAAATACTTTGAAAAACGAAATTAAGTAAAATTCGAAACATGATACAGAAAATCGAAATATTACTAAATCCAGGTATGATATGTTTTTGTCTCAAATTGCAATAGAAACTTATATTTCCAACGTCTTTAGTCTGATAACAAATAACCTTAACAATTATTTATTCCTTATGCTTAAGATTTATTTACAAACATATACAGAATAAATTTTCTTGTTTTTGTTTTATCAGAAAATTCTGCAATTTTTTCCCGGTATGTTAATTATCACAAATTATTCTAATCCTAAGATATTTGTAAATCATATTATAATAGAACTCACATGAAGTAACTAAATTATGCTTTGCTGTAAGAACCGGAAATGAACATAAAACACTAAAGAAGCAGTACGAATCAACAAGATTAAGACATGTCGTTAGATTGAAGTTGTCATTATTTAACGTGAAGCCATGAAGCTAATAGAGGTTGTCCCCAAGGTTGTCTCGGATGCTTTGGTACTAATATCGTGAATTAAGTCGGGTTGGCGCACAGGGATTCGTCGGAGCGTATCGGAAAATAGAAGAAATCGATCCAGAGACGATATGACATGATAACTATGGGAATCAAATCCTGTACACCAACACTATTGCCACTACTTAAAGCACATAAGTCAAATGACTTGTTTTTGCCTTGTCAACTCACCACAGAATGGATACGATTTCATTATCGAAGTGGCGTGTTACCATGTTTATCACAAACGCAATAAATGAATAGAAAATTAACATCAAGTTGGCAAAGTTGAACGAGTAAAATGTTGGATCCGATTACGGAACCAATGGATCTTTTCGCTTTGCATATGGTCTAATCATTTTCACTTGTCTAGTGGTGAACATTAAAGACAAAGGATTTCATTATAGTCAAATTGAGTTTTAACCAGCGTGAAATGAAGTAACAAATTGTGCTAAACAATTTATAGAAATACCCATCAGTTTTCTCTCTGTAGTTTTTGTTTTGTCCCTCCAAACAGGAAAGAAATCATTTCCATTATTGTAAGGTAATGGGGAACCATCATCCAGCCATAAATAACACATTTATAAGGCATGCCAATTTATTATTTGGTGTCTAAACGACATCGATAATAAGCATCAATAAATAATCCAGAAATGGAAGTTGAAGTGAAGTTATTCACATTTGAGTTACATTTCGGAAACACGTGAAAGTGATTGGCATGTTGCAGAATAAAAGGAACGACGCACAGTCACAGCAAAAATTGTATGAGCTCTCAAGTGTTGAGTAGCAGCTTTAAGGTTAAAACGACCGGATATTGACTTTAGTTGGAATATGTTAATTATTGCAAAAATCCTCGTAGATGGAGCTATTTCTTACTTGTATACGGAATAAAACAAATGAAAGTGCCTGCAATACATCTAGTTATGCACAGGATGTGGATTCAGATTGATTATACAAGTCAGATCCAAACGGTATAAGCAGGATTGTAATTAAGCCAGAACAAATTCTTTCTTGATTCAAATAAGCTCATTTTGAAAATACGGTTTCTTCTATTATTTTTGCATTATCTGCATTACAAATGAAGGTATTGTGTTTGAAACGGTAAGCTCAATCGCGATGACAATTTATATAGATATAAAGAATTGGATTAACAGTGAAATATGGAAATTGTGCATAAAATGATATTATATTTTTATATTCGTAGAAACACAAAAGAAGTATATTTTCTAGTCTCTTAAGTTGAATAACTTATAAATTCGACAATAACAATTTAATAAACTTTAGATTAAAATTCAATTCCTTCATTATAATGGACTTTGAATTCATCGTTTGAGTGCTAAAAAATATGTAAGAAAATTATGTGGGCACCGTAGAATTTTTAAAATAGTAAAATGACTTTAAAATAAATTCGGTTTCATTATTTCGCCAGATTCCATTCGTCTTTATTATTGCCCCAACAAGATAACATTTTAAAAAATTTTTAGACTTCTAGGTTGTGAGGTCGTTTAACCTCACTTTATCCCGCGAACTATACGCCATTACCACGTTCGCTAAACATAACAATTACATAACTGAAATGAACACCTAGCATTTCTTCCTATTTGTAATATCTCCAATTGAGAATAAAATTTCGCTACTTGAATGATACGAATCGTAATTATACTTGTGATATACATTCAATAGTGTGACGCACCTTGAAATAAACGACAACCATGTGTTTTAAATACTTTAAAATGATTTCACCGTTCACAGTTGCCAGGAACAACATTCAATTTACTTAGTTCACTCACTCTTTATTTTTATTGCATGAATTTAGTTCCTTGCCGCATCTTGCGTTTACATCCGCGTTGTAATTACCATTACGCCGAAATATGCGTGACTTACAGGCGCTACCGATTGACGTTCATCGACCATGAAGGCTACACGCGGAATTCACGCCAGATTGGAATGGAACAAAGGAAGTTGATTTCAGTGATAGCAGGAGAGTGATGAAGTTTATTTTTCTTATGATGTAAATTGAAATGTACCGATCTGAAACATTGGTCTGCGTTGATGAAGATTTGTTTTAAGTAATAGTTGGCTTGTTTATAATTAAGATTTAATATAATTGAGACTTACAATACAAGACTATGAAGTGATTACGGTTATCAATTTTTTCATTAAATCAAACTTCATAAGTTTTCATGAGCCTTTGAGGAATAAACTAAATGCAGCAAGACGAGATCATGTTTCTTACATTATGATTATGATAAAAAATACAACATTTTCATATAAAATTGCGCTGAAGAAAAGTATGGACACAAAAATATTGCTTAATTTTAAATTATCAAAATATCATTCATTGGGCCAATTTTCAAATCAACAATTTTATGCTAAAGTTAATTTAATTTGTATTTGTTAAAGTATACCTTTGTAAAACACTGCAATGTTGAACTAAGTTGCATATTCTGCGAGTACAATGAAAACCCTAATGGATTAAAATCAATTGAAAATAAAAATTCTTATTGTGATTCGTCCTTTTCTTAATGCTCTCCAATGTTTAGATGATTGTGCGTCGCTAGAAAAAATGAATTAGTATGTACTTTTAACTGAAGGACTTTCACTGCAAACCAGAATTTTAAAGAAAATACCTCGTAGAAATTAAGTAGACTAACATCTTCCTCTGACGTTGCACTCCCCAATCACCGCCACACAAAATAGTCGTATAAGTCAAATGGAAAGTGGAAATGATCAGATGTCAGGAGATATAAATAAACTTTAAACTGTAGTTCCCCGAACGTTGTATCGATTTTCGAAGTCAGTTTACTTCTCAATTTTAATGCCCCGCGAAGAAAGTGAAATTAAAGCAATCTACTTGTCTCGCATTGTCTACGATCTGCTGGTCTTATCTTATTACCAACCCAAACAATAATAATAAAACACTCACTAGAGTGTTGCGCTCTACAATCGCCAACCATGTTCACAACTCCAGTCCAGTTGCGATATGATTACCTGCTGGCCAGAAAGATATGCGTATTTGCTCAACGCCAAGCAATCCACATCTCCAATCAATATTAGTAAAGTGTAACTGGGCAAGGTCGAGGCTTAAATTCAGAGCAACAATTAATCGCGTCATAAACTGCGAGTACAAAAAAACAAGAACGTGGTTTTAGTTGAAAAGAAAGTCACAACATCTGACAGTACTAATTGTTGATAAAGATTACCATTTATATTGCGCGGAAATGAGTAGATTGTGAGGAATATTGCTGTGGGGCAGATTGCAAAATGCACGCTTTCGACGCTGGCATCAATGTCCACAACAGAAATTGATGCAAGTTCTAAGCTTTGCTCCAAATATCTCATATGCAACGCTTGAGCAATAGTAGAACGACGGCTGATCAGCATTATCTCCTTCACCTCAAAGTCACCAAAGCTCCAACATTTCTTCCTATGAGCGCTGAAGTAGAAAATGAACATTTGACATAGTCAGTCCATAACATCATCATCAAAAATATACGAGTTTATTGGTAAAAACGAACTTATCTCCGACAAAGGTAAAAAAAAGAAAGAACTTAGTTTATCTAATTCAGCTTAATAAATTCTTTTATTGACCCGCAGATTCATAACATTTAATAGTTTGCACACATTCGTAGTTTCTAGCCAATGTGACTAATGAAATTGAAACCATTCGCAAATAAATTAAAACGGTAATCACTTTTGGGATCCAGATATCTATGAATCTCAATTTTTTGAAGTATACATTAATAAAATGAGAACATTAATTCTACGCATTCAACAAAAGTGTAATACGAATACATGTTGAATGGCCATGTTGATGGAATTAATTTTGGAAAATCGTAGCGGCGACGACTGCGAGTGAGACTGAGAAATGATTGCCATTGCTATCACGAGCACGTTAACGGAACATGATAAAAGATAAAGCGCTTGGAGCGTCATTAATACTACACGAATGTAATGCATTTGACACTTCTGCAGGCGTGTTGGTTGTATAAGAGGGCATTATATGCGGGTGCGACGCGCCACCACCGCCACCGCTACTGCGGTGGGGTGGTTGCATTCAATTTATGGGAGCTAACCGCATTGAGTAAATATTATACAAGGGCAGCTTCAAATTCGCCATCAACTGGGAGAAGCATAAAAATCATAAAAATTGCATCTTCATCCTTACAAGTCAAGAAATTAATAATTAAGTATGATGTTGAAATATTAAAATTTAGGGTTATTTTAATTAATCCGTTTCGTTGCTTGAGACAATTCCAATGGTGGTTTAGGAACCACCCTGTTTACGACAAATCGCTTTAGCTCTGCTTGCTTTTGGCATTCGAGTCTCATCGTGTGGAAAGTGGAAATATTGATAAGAAGTTACAGTTGGAATTTATATCACTTGCGTTCTTGTGAATTTGCGAGCTTTGTCCATGAAAGCACTCTTAGCACTTTACATTTGTCTAAAACAACCAAGAGGTCTGAAGGCGGCAATTAAAACTTATTAAAACCAGTCGGAAACGGAAAGAAATCACATCGTGCCGATGAACCCCAGAGGTCAAATTTAGTCAGCTTATAATTACTGGTAGGCACTGGGTACCAGTAACAATTAAAAAAAGTCTGCGAGCCTCATCTCGACCCAATCTTGCAGTCTGCCGTGGCGCGCACTAGGTGATTACATTTAATTTAATTGAATTGAAATCCGCAGTTAACTATCTATGCACCTAGGGGTGGGTGTTGAGTAAACCTCCATCTGAACACCAGGTCATTCTTAACCTTGGTCTGCATCGACCATTGGTAAATATATTTCTTCTATTGCTTATACTTAGGTGTGTTGTTTGGACATGGTCGAGGATCTGTTAATTCGGACTCGCAATATTCTGTGTATTTTTTCGCAAGTTTATAATTCCAATAAACAAACCGCGTCTACCGAGGGTACAATAATGTTGGTTATTTATAACGCTCGGCCCATTTATTGTTGCTCGGAATCGCCAGCAATTGCCATTACGGATGTGGGCAAGTCAATCGGCGCGCAAGTCAGACGCGTAAGCCGCCGTAAGGTACGGCCCCAAATTAATGACGCTTATGTTTTGCTCGGACGTGGAACAAGAACTCTCAGCATCTCGCAACCTTTTCACTCATGTCAGCGAGCATGTATGCCAAAGATTACTATGGTGCTGAGCAATGAGATGGGCGGAAAGTAAGATCAGATTGAGTTGAAATGAACCTAAAAACAGCTCAATCCGTGGAAAATAATCAGCCAGTTTAATGAGCTCCATGCTCGGTTATCCGGAAATTCTCGAGTTTAAGATGGAAATTTTCAGCATCCTTCTAGAGAACATTTTTGCGAAAAATTTTATTGCTTTAGCACTACTTTAGCACACAATAAAACAAAATGGGATTATCGATATTGTGTATTAGATTTAATTGGGAAATACATCTATCGATTAAAAAAATACAAAGTTATTGATGAAATATTCAATGTAGATGTAGGCATTTTGCCAAAACCACATTATTTTTGATTTCATGTCCAATTGTTAAAATAAGTTAATATTTAATGCAATCTAACAACGTTTAATTCTACATCGATGAATCCGTAGACAATGTTAAACATTAAACTAAGAACGTATTTGGATCACATTTATCAACTTTTATTAATGAATTCCATCCTATTCGGATTCCATGCCCAAAGTTTAAGTTCTGGTAAATTAAATTGTACACGCCATTTGCCCAAAAATCCCACTATTAAACCATCCCACATTAAACCGAAAGCGTAAATGTACCTGAAGAAATTACAAAACTTGTCAAACACATTTCTCTTATCTCGCAGAACCAGTTAAATACATTGTTTTTTCAAACGAAAATATTATTTCCACCCATAATTGCACCTTTGTAACACATCGAAGTGCAATTAGTTCTGCCGAACTGCACTACCACGTTATTTTCATAACTGTCTACAGCAACACGGAGATTTCACACCTTCCTCAATAATTTTCGTACAACAAAAGTTCATCAAAAAATTAACCATGGTATAATCGCCGCAATGTCCGTGACAATATAATTTCATTGTTTGCTAATCGTTATTTAAATTCACGTGTGTCGTACAAAAATTGTATTTTCTCCGTAAATTCGATGCGAAATTCCCCCACAACTTGTCTCTACTTATGCAAATAATGTACATGTCATGTTTGTGATTGCAAAAACATTAAATCAACTCAATGTCAAGCGCCCAAAGGTAATGCTTGACTAGATATTCTTGTACCCAATAGGAATTTCACGCAATGCATTTGTTTACTTCTCTCAAAATTCTCTAAAGATCAAAGGATATTCACTGACCTCGTATAGAACTTAAATTTTTTCTTGTTAGATGCGAAAAAAAGGAGAAGCAAACGCAAAACGGTGAAACAATGTACCTAAGTCACAAAAATTCTTTGATTGACCAAATATGCAAGAATTAATGCATTAATTCATTTATAGTGCTTCTACAGGCAGTAGTAGTAGATTAATGATGACCTAGATTAAACTTAATTGGATTAACAATAAAAAATATGGTAGGACTACATAACTATCATAAATACCAAAAAGTAGATGTATGTTGTGATTGAGCTCGCAAAGAAATATCTCACACGATGCCTGGACAGCTTGAGAATTGGAGTTCTAGCACAAATACTATATTCATGGATAAAATTATAATTATCGTAATTGCGTGGAAACAGTCAGGAAGTGTGTTGGCAACATACAACTAGTGGAGTAGTTCACCAACAATACAATAGTAGTTGATGTATAATCAAAAATTTATTCGGTTACCGTCATGTCCTCCACTTCATTGCATTACATCAACTACCATAGTTTAGCAGTTATTGGGACTAGATTTAGTATAATATATAGATTTTAGAAGGATCGGTACCCATGTTTTCCGAATATTTGCTCTGCTCAGTCGGTAAGCTCTGGAGTTAAGCATTGTGTTTTATTTTAATTTTCTTGTTATTTGGAAGGAAATGTAATTGATGTGTTTGGCATTTTCTTACAAGACACGGCAGAGGATTGTTTGGTTTTGAAGATATTTTAAGGTTGGGGAAGTCGTAATATGATGTTTAGTTGAGTTGAACGGTTTGGCAGAACGCTGGCATTTATTTGGTATTTCAGCAGAATTTTTTCTTAATTAAATAGCGCGAAAGAATGTGCTGGAACAAAGTGCTGGGTGGCAAGCACTTTGTACAACTACTTGAATACATTAACCTATCAACAACGTGCAATTGGAATTCTTCGCACTCACGATGATTCGTATGTTGAACGATGTTGTTTATACGAATCGCGTAAGTAAATCCCAGATTGGTAATAAAATGTTAGAAGAATAAATCGTGTAACAAAGGCAATAAAACCTTTAGAATGCCAGCTAACAAAAAACGGTGTTTGGTTTAGAGAATGAAATAGAATTTCAGCGCGTACCTCAAGAAAATTAAAGAAAATTTAATGCTTGTGGTTTCCTGCAACCAATACAATTCTACTTTAGCAAAACATATAAATTAATTACTGACATTGCTTTGATTGATACCAACCGCGCAAATATTTTATTACTTCCTAACGCCATTCACACACCACGCACACCATGCGCCGATTAACCACGATTTACTGATTTTCACCAAGCGTCAATTAGCTTGCAGCAGTTACACCACACACAGTCTATAAGTCTACTGATTCACCAATATCCATCACACAAACTCGTAAATTCCACCCAAGCCGCGATATCGCCACGAACATCTCCGCGTGCTGTGTGAAGTAAGTGGATTGCAGACGTATGGTAAAACACCCCCGTAGCATCATCGTCCACTGCTCCCAACTTCACCAACGCGTGTGTAAATCTCGCAACAGTCAAACACGATATTGAAACTTCACGCATCAGCCCACTGGCAGACTAAACTTGTCTGGCTTGATCCTGATGTTGCAGCGTAGCTCATGCGATTCTATCTTAACGCTGAGCTGGTTCTGCCGTGATGCCAGCAGGGGTGCTGTAAACGTAAGCCAATGCGTAGATGCACTGCCACATACATGATGCACTAAGCACACTTCAACCGTGTAGAGAGAGCCCTGCAATATGAAGTTGATCATGTATGTTGTGGGCTTTGCGAGCAAGTATTGAAACCGATTGGATTAAATGTTGGCGCGTTGTATATTGTTGGCTGCAAGATGACTAACGCGGAACTACATTGGATTTATGCCGCAGATGGAACAAGTCAACTATAACAACTCTATTGCTGAATCAACTGGACCAGCTGGAACTATGAACGTGGCTATCACATGTAAACACACAGTTATGTGTGACATGAATGTTCCTACCTAAGATTACAGCGTCTATTCATTCCCATTTGAATACTATGCTTTCGTAGGAAGTTGGTTAAGTCTTCAATATTATTGGTATGGTTCCCAGACAATCTTAGCGGATTTTGCAGTTTGTTGTGAAGGTAAAAATTGAAACTTGTAATAAAGAGAGTTCACTTGCACGGCGGCAATAGTCGGATAAAGAAATAATTAATGAATTGGTGGAACGAGTAATTTTCTTGACTTAGTAACCTCAATTCTGTTTTATAACGTCTTTTATCTAAGCAACGGGCTGATTTAACCGCAGATGTTCTTGTATCAATGTGTGGTAGTGACTAGACTTGGGTGATATGCTGAGTGGTAAAGTTTCGATTGAAATAGTGTTGCATAGAGCCGTAAAGAATGGTGTTTCCTTTGTATTGGTTTTTGCGTAAAATTGCAACAAATCTTGATATTGAATCCATCAATTGAATTTATAACAATGGGAAATGTGGGAGTTGCTTTTATGTGAATTTGAGTTCAGAATGATAGGAAAATATCAATGTGAAAATTACACAATGTTGCAGTTTTTAAATGTTCAATAATATTTCCAGTTCCTAACCATTCAAAACAATTATTTTTAAAAAACAAAGCAAATGTTTTGTTTTAATTAGCAATTTAACCAAACTAATTTTCTAATTGTAGTACAGAAAACTATATGTATGTTATTAAAAATAGATTTTTCAAGTGAAGAAAATATATTCCGGCTGGCTATCTCGTACATCTCAACTCATCTTTGGTTTAAAACCCTCAAGGGAGTAACTCCAAGACGAAGCCCCATGTTCTCAGTGGCAACTAATCCCACTTTCCAACTTGGCATACTACTACTACCGTTACAGCAGTTATTTATTATTCTATGACAATGCAGAATGAAAAAGTCTTGAATAAAAATTGATGTGATAAAGTTCTACTCTGAACCATTTTAAAATATATCACATTCCTTCTTCTGTCGTTGAAAAGTAAATTGACTTTTTTAATAAATTAATGTAAAACATTTTCTTCCACTTCTTTGGGTTGATAGTATTGAACGCGACTTGATTCATGAAAACTGAAATTCAATTAAACTGGAATTAACAATCAAAAACTAAATTCAATTCCAAGCAAATTGCAAAAATCTTGATGTTACACATTCCAGCCACAGATACGACTCAAGAATGCTAATTAACTATGCGTCTAAATAACAATTAATTGCAGCTACAAAGTGGTAACCAACCAAGTGTAAATAATGAACAATATGAACAATACACAATGTCGAAATTTTCGCTGGCGCACTACTGACATGGATAATTTGCAAACCACCACATCTAGCAACTTTCTGCACGCCAATTGCATGTGTTCGCATAATTACCACCGTGCAGACGGTGATCGTCTACGAGTATCTCGTATCCTCACCCAGCCGCCGCCGCCGCGCATCGTTACAGTTATTGTTCACCCAAGCAGCCGTATTTTCCTAACATTCTCCTGCACACGCAAAGAGAGCTTCTTCCATCGTCAATGGAGGCAAACCAAGTAGATGCAAACGCTATTCAGTTATCAGATCGCTTACAAAGCGGTGTACGAATGAACAAGTAGCGTGCAGTTGCTTTGATTGATCATCGCTGGGTGGCTAATTAGAACAAAAATAGTGAATAATAGAGAAATTCACACGATGTTATCTATTTCAATGGACTTTAGAGTGAACAATATAATGTCTAATGCTACGTTGAATAAGAGGAAAACAAGCGAGCTAATATACCCAGCCGGTGATGATAATGAGGATTATTAACATTTATAGACGCCTCTGTCGATGGTTTTTGAGAATAAAAGATTACGGTAGATGGATGCAATTAAAAATGTTGATTACGATGGAGATATGCGCTAGAAATGTTAAATAATGCGGGTACATGTTTTAGTGCTAGAAGAGACAATTGGCTTTATGCTTATGGCTTTATTACGTGAAACTTAACGGTTCGACGCAGAGAAAACAAATGGAAATTTTTAAGGTTTTCTTACAGTTGCCGCTATTGCCGCTTGTCGGTTGTGTGTTTCTTGGGTTAATTGGCGTTAAGACTTCTGTTGAATAATAATAAAATTTTGAAAGTGTGCCGGAATTTATGACTTTTGTTTAAATTTGTATAAAAAAAGGCGACAGGACGTTTTCAATGTTCCCCTCATTTTTAATGATTGCAATAAACAAATAATTGTTTATAAAGAATAGTAAATAAAACATAAATAACCTCAAAATATAAAAAATAGTTTTATGAAACACGATAAAAAGTTACCAAAGAAGTTTTGTATCTTTTTATGAAAAAGCAACACCTGGAGATTCGGAACAACACTTTTTTATTCTTTGCCACTCTGCGATTCTACAAATTCTACAAACTGTTTTTGTTGTGACATTGTGGTAAGCATTACTTTGATCTGTAATGCGAGGCACTTAGCAAAATTGTACTTCAGCCACAAGTCTCCTGCCGCAATTGTCGCTTTGTTACCTCAACCGCGATTATCATCTTGTTACTTGCAGTACACCGCGTACGGTGCACATCACGCATTACCGTTCGAAGCTCTTACTTCTTGGAAGCGTTCTGCATTTATGAAATATTTATTCGCCTTCACGTTTTTACCATTAAAGCAGAAAGCGCACACGAAGAGTACTACTGCCGTTTGGCAATAATCGCACACAAATTCTCCGCTTATTTACAACTTACCGGTTCCTTATTGCCTGTGTTTGTCGACCATATTAACGTAATCATTCTTCAATTTGGCAATTGCATCTTCTTGAAAACATGTAGTGCTAGGTGATAAAACTAAGTGAAGTACACAATTAAGAACCTTTGGATAACAATTGTGTTTTGGAGTTGTAGGAAGAGCTGTAATGAGCATTTGAAAATCCTGGGTTGACGCACTGCGGATGCATTTTTGCAA
This sequence comes from Ecitoglossa quadriceps, assembly GCA_027574925.1. Taxonomy (NCBI): domain Eukaryota; kingdom Metazoa; phylum Arthropoda; class Insecta; order Coleoptera; family Staphylinidae; genus Ecitoglossa; species Ecitoglossa quadriceps. The sequence goes on along the minus strand of JAODGC010000002.1, from coordinate 96,155 downwards.
CTAATGTCCAGCCGGGAAATGCACATACCTGCGAGTTTCGTATCCGTCCTCGCCGAAGAGCAATGACGTTTCCGTACGTCGCGCTCGCATTATGCTTGTTTCACTCTGGATGTGTATAAATGGTCGAATAAGATAACGGTGACGCTCTCGCGGTATAGGTATAACAGACCAACAACGTTGACCCTTTCGTTGATGCCGCCGGTTTTGCCATCGCACGCTGTGTGCGCTCTCTTCCTTCTTATTCAAGAATGCCGCATGTTTGCAACTTCTGCTTTTACTAGCTCTTCGCTCTATGCGCGCACAGCGTGCACCAACTAAGCAAATTGCACCAACTTGTTGCGATAATAACTCGTTAGGTAGTCGATGTCGTTAAATTTAAGCACATTTCCGTTTTATGTCCGACTTTGCATGAAATAGGACTTAATAATTTCGCAAATAAATATCACTTGGGTTGGTTTTGCGCAATGAACTTTCAAAATCGGAAGAGTTTCGTAGATCCTAGACCTATTGGACTTTGTGCTAGAAGGTAGATAAATGTGAGGAATCTTAAAATGCTAGAGTGTCTAAAGACCTCATAATAATTTCATATCATTTCTCTGAGCGTCTAACCAATTCAAAGAGAATGTAGCCGATATCTTTACCTATAAAGAGTTAACATTTCGATTTCTATTTGTACTTATTCATAAAATATCTAAGTCCACACCTACTCAACGACTATCGAGCGCAGGAAGTTAGAAAAAGCACAGTTAAACATCTACAAGCCATTTACTCGTTGATGCTGAGTAAACATAGGAAGACATTCAATGATGGTGCCAAAACAAACATTGCTTGAATACAGCGGCATTAAATGTAAATTACGCGGATAATTTAAGTTGTGTCGCATAAAATGACAATGCGACAGGATGTTAACGTCCTTGCAGTTTAATTTGATTACAGATATTTTATATTATGCCAGCCAATTTGAGGACATGTCATTGGGAAGTGCTACAATGCCAAAAAGTGTTTATTTATAATGTAATTTGATGGCTTTTTAAATTCAAAAAAAAGGGAAAATGTTAATTTTGAAATGAAGACCATTATTTCATTTTAATTTAACCATCAAAAATGAGCAATTTAAAAAACCTTGTGCTGTGTCCAAAGACAGCCTCCTGTGGTAGGAAATGACTGGCCCAGTTTACGACACTTTCGACGCCATCTCACTCTATCTGCGATAATTACTTGTATGTCATTTGGAAGCTTAGAACTTCCTCTGTGCGTTAATACCCATGACTTATACTTTATACCTGGGACACAAACATTTTCACCTGAAAAGCAGAATATCTTTTTGTAGTTACCATTTCTTATCACTCTCCAAGCCGCCTCACACAATTCACCGATTAATTCCTGAGTAAATAGATAACAATTTGACATGTTATTATTAGTATAGTCACTAACAATAAAATGTCACATGAATGATGTTTGCATAAGTTTTTATTTACAAGTTTTAAAGATGGAAAAACGCTGAAAATGGCATTGCTTACTCTTCAAAGTACTAACTATTGGACTTTGCAATCAAATAGGTAAAATTACATAGTATAAGAATATCAATCATCATGATTACCTCAATTTACGTAAAACTTATACCCAACACTTCAAGTCCAATGAAACATGACACAATCATTATGCGTCAAAAACCATGCAGCTGAATGATTGTTACTTGTGATTTGTCATGTTCACTGCATCTTAATAAAATCGCCACACCAACTCGGTGCAATTGTAATGCCTGCAGAATCTCACACTACGCATACCAAAACAGAAAAGAACCAAAACAGTCTGAAAGTAAAAGTGTACAAGTTCAGCTGCCATGACAGCAAAAACAGAAACATTGAACTCTCTACTGCCGAAATGTTTATTTACGCACATCGCACATTACTATAATTTGGTAGCAAATGCAGATGGCTGTTAATTATTGTCCATTTTGTGCGAAAGTTGCGCGGTTATTATATTATGACGTGAAAGATAAAGTAAAATCAACTTTAATTACTAATCAGCACATTTCATATCCCTCAAAATTAAAATCATTTGCAAAGAAACAGTAAGCAATATATTAGCTTTTGAATTAAGACACTATTTCACTGTCTTTGCTGCAAAGATGTGCTAATTACAGCGTGTACAGCGTGCAGCTACTAAATATACATTATCAAACTTATTGCAAACATCAGCAAGAAAAAAGCTCAAAAGCATTCTTGAGGAAAATCACAGCACGTTGA
>JAODGC010000002.1:58164-90687 GCA_027574925.1 Ecitoglossa quadriceps | reverse complement strand
TAGCAAGAGCCCTAAACTGAAAGAAACATTGTAAATTTTAAAAGATTTTTTAAATTTCATATGGCATATAAATTTCCACAGAATAGCAACGTTTTCAACTTTTCGAATTTCAACACACATCAGTCAGTCGTCGAGTTTTTATACTTAGTAATAGATAACTCTGTCATAACAGAGAATAATCTCCGATAAAGGAAACTTTGAGATTTAACACAATGTAAGAATTATTCCAATATTACTTTCCCGATTTAGAAATCTTCCGGCCAATAAATCATAAAGTTCCACCAACCATCAGTGAAAAAGACAACTTTTCCAATTTCAACACAACTTGACCTTAATTCACAAAATATTACAACTTCTATATATGCATTAGGCATTAATTAAACTATGTATACTCTGTCAAAGATAATAGCACACGCCGAATAAAATAATAAGCACGCATTAAGAATTTCCTAACGCTTCGCATCATTATTGCCCACACTTGGAATACTTGGAAAACTTCAGGTGTGATTTCCCAGCGTAAAGATGCAAGATGTAAGTAAATGAAGCCCACATGTTTTCGAATAAAATAATGGTGCATACACACGCATTCGATTCGCAGAGAGATGTTACGATCTCAACGTGACGAGATGCAAGATGCTCTCATGCAGATGCCATAATTTGCCGTAAGATTGAACCTACTGACCGAGTGCGCGCCTTTAGCAATGAACAAAGCCGTTACGGGTTACCCAACGACGTCGCTAATTAACACCTTCGACCGATTGGAGTTTGAATGTGACGCCGTGAACGCCCATGTCTACAAGTCAAGATCTTAGCAAGTTGTGCACACAACAATGCGTGAGAGGCCAAAGTCATCAAAACTGTACATTTTTAAAGCATAGATTAAACATTCGAAAAGAACCTGTCAATATTGATTCGATTTCTTTGTTAATTAAACACGAAATTATTGCAAAAGTAATTTATGTTGAAATAAACTATTAAATTTTGCGATAAACTTTTATAGTTTATGAAAAGCTACTTTTATGGTTTGACTTTTATTTAATTCAGAAGAAAGGTAATGTAGATGTCATAAACAATCAGCTTCTGATGAAAACATGTCAATGTCAATGTTACAATGCGTTTTTCACTGAACCATAAAAATATGCATCAAATCCACGCTTTCATCTTAAGCACAAATAAATAAAAACGAAATGTGTAAATAGCTACCGCATAAATTAGCATATTTTCTTGTTTATATTCTTAGTTTCTTTTCATATTGAGCTTTAGCCCATCTTTGTGTAACCATATATAACCATATAATTTACATAAAATTTAAGTAACAATCATACTGTTTACTGAATATAATAAATATCCATGCATCGTTGCACTAAAGAGTTGAAAATTGAGTTGCCTCTAGAAGAATATAATTGTTAAAGTGGCATCTTAAATTATTCCCAGTAAGTAATAAAACAAGATAAATCTCCACTTTTGCTATCGCACCATTTCTTCAAGATCCCTGAAAATAACTTGTCAGAAAGTGGTGTATGTTAAGTAACATGGTTTCTTGTTTTCGTAATATCAGAGATGTGGCCATCAAGTTTACCCGGTCCTTCCGCCTTATAAGAGTGCGGGACGAGTTAGTAGGAGCTTGGTTAAATGAAGAATGGGTAAGGATTTATCTGTCCACGTATTTCCCTTTGATATACCGAGGAAAACACATGCCAAGAGATACTTGGTATAGAACAGTCATCGAACCACCGTCCCCAGAATACTAGTCGAATATCTTACAGCATGTCTATAATTTTTCGTAATTTTAATAGAAGATACTAGTGGGCAAGAAACTTTATTTTAGTATCAACATTGCCAATAAATGGCTTTATACCTCCCATATATATTTCTCTCTGTTAAATTCAATTCACCAAGTAAACAATGTGTTAAATATATTTCTATATTACACTTTGGTTATTTAGAAATTTACAAAATTCCTTCCAGCACATAGAACATTATAATACTCGAGCACACCTCAATGTTTTCAATGTCTCCAATTCAATGTGGAAAATTGAGTTTCTTTGGCTTTTGCTAGTAAAATGAAAATATTCTGATTAAAAAAATAAATTGCTCAAATAATGCATACAACTTCAAATATATTTATCAAGTGAAAAAATCAGGATTATACTGGTTGCTTTAAATAAACAAAACAGACGTAAAATACTGAAATATTTTTTTAAAGTGCTTTTTAAGGTTCAAAGTTAAAGAATCGCATTAACTTGAAAAACTACAAGTTGGGTCATTAATGTGTAGCACGTTTTGCAATTAACCGTTTCGTAATGGTTACAATTTACTTTAATTGCATGTACAACGCGTTAGAACAACGAAAACAAGCATCTGAAATAATTGCATTTTTGCTCGCCATACTGCAACTTATTTTGTTTGTTGTTTTCTGACATGTTGACAGACATCTTTACATTACACAATGTTTGAACAATTTATGCACTTTTTTTTACTTCAATCTCCTTACGTATGAAAACACATCAAAGTCTAAAATGGCATTTTTTTCATCACAGTGTAATGATAAATGCCGCGTATATACCATGAATTTGCCTCATTCGCAAGCTTATTTTTCCCTTTTTCTGATATGATTTGCATAACTTCTCATCTGGACGACCTTGCCCTGCCTGAGTGAGTGACCACCGAGGAAGAAGATGCACACCATATCTTCGGCCGCGGCTGACCAAGCACCTACCACTTTTGCCCACCCGACAATGAGCCAGAACAGAATGTAACAAGAAGAAAACAAGGGTCGGATAGAAACAAAAGTGCGTCTCTTTGCTCAAACATCACTAACTAAAGAGTATTCAACAACAGGCTGTATTTCAAACATGGTTGCATAGTCCCAAAATGATAGCTTTACCAAAAAATTGCCACCTTTTTTTTCAATGCTATGTTTTCTTATATATGGAGTGTAATTGCACTCGAATATGATTTTAATTAATGCGCCAAGTTACGTAAAGTCTTATAAAACCGGCAAGTTTGAAAGAAATCATGATTTAATTGCTTTATTTGGTATTGGAAGACAATAACAATTAAAATCTAATAAAATACATCTACTGCCTTACATGTAGGATCAATTAAATGTATTTTGATTTGAGGAAACTTACTTTTAATGGCAGATTGAAGTATATTTCCTCCCAAGTGTCTTCTTCTTGTGATTTCACAAATAAATGTTTGTCACTTACTGCACGCACTGTTTTACGTCAAACGGAAAAGAATAAATGTTCAAAATAAAAATAATCCTTCCACTCTGTAAGAAGTCTTCTTCTGCAAACCTTACACCTGCGTTGGCCTACGTGAGTGGCAATCGCACCGTGGAGCTCGCGCACTAGCCAACTCTTCGAAAGTCGGCAACTGACTGCTGCGCGTTGGCCGGTTCCAGCAGCGAACCTTGTACTCACTCGCGAACGTAAACGAGTCTGCCTTGCGTGGTTCTGTGCTTTTCCCCAAACTCAACCGGCTCTCCAAACGCAACCCACCGCTGAATGCCTTATTTTCTGCTATTCTATCGAAAGCCAACCAGGTATTCAAATGCAATGCGACAATGGACAACAACTTATAAGAAAAAGACAAAAACTATCCTAACCTTTATGAACGTACAGGTTTCAATCTCGCAAGCAGCGCCCTCTAATGGGACTAGAAACCTTTCTACATATGATTTTGTTTTCTAATTGTTAATAATACCTAGTTTTCAACTATTATAATGATAAAATCGATTGGATAGCTTCAAACTACTATTGTGATGAAGCTTCTACATTATTTGTCTTAAATTTAAGACTGTAAAAGGAGGCAGCTGGGTTTACACCGCAGGAATTAAAAGAAGAAAGAGTTAAAATTAACTGAACGCAACCGGTTTTAAAGCCGAATGGGCCGAAGAGTTCTCAATGCATCTGAAGACGGAGTACTGAGCCAAAATGCATCATTACGTATGTATGAAACGTTTGAGAATGCGTAGCAGGTTACGGCGTCTACTAGTTTGTTGGACGGTCAGTGTTTATTATGTTAGCATTATTTACTGGTAAGTCATTTGTCAAGTTGTAGAGAATAAAACATTTTAGGTTAGATAAAATTACTAACATTTTCAATATCAAAATTACAGAAGTTAAATTGGATGTGTAGACGAAACTTCAAAAGGTACAAAGTAAGACCACCTCGAAGCGGAAAATTAAAGATGAGCAAGTTATATTTTAAGCTCATCGCTTTTTGAGTGAAGTCAACTGTGATGTAACTTAGTACAGCCTTTAATCTTGTTATTCTCGTTCTAGGGGAGATGAAAATTCCCTAGATTACTATGCATAAACGAGCTTTTTTTCACCATGCCCACTACTTTAGTTGATATTTAAGCACGGCTCCATGGAACGTACCGGTCAACTCCAACTACAGCATGTGTCAAATGGACCAAGACACTATTCTTTTTCCGGTCAATTTCCGGATTGAATTGGGTTCCCACAAATCTCTAGCCTGGGGGGTGCGACAATCGTACGTAAAGACATTCCCAAACCCATCGTAAAAAACCATACAGATTACTTTTAACACCTATTCTTATAGCAGCAATATCTTTTCTTTCTTTCTTGTCTTCTTTCTTTATTCTTAAAATTGCTAACCAGTCCAATTTTGCAATAAAACTATTCGCTCAGAATCCAATGTAGATAAAATGTTTCCAAAGCAAATCCGCATTGGATTAGAAATTTAATACAAGAGAGGATGTGACAAGATATATTGGGCAAAAGTTATCAGAATATTTTAGAACATCTTTGAAATACTAGATCATGTTGTAGTGGGTCTATAGAAGAAAAGTAAAACATGATATAAGCAAAGCTTCGGTGTATTCAAGTGTTTTATTTGAATCATATCTCAATGTTGTTTCCGAATACACTGATTATTTATTATTAATAAATATAGGTATTTATACAATGTTGTATGATAAGTACGTATCGTATTCGTACTAAACGCACTACTAATTATTAATTTTCACAAAAATCACCCAAAGTTGAAAATGTCACATTCGTTCAAAACGTTCCACGCTACAGACGCGCTTGTTTACCGCATTCACCAACATTCGCAACGAACCGAAATTTGAATAAAAAGTGATAATGAATTGCTACATTCTACGATGCAGTGTTCAATGCACAATCGGATTTATACAATTTTGATCCGGCTTTTGAAAATATGTATATATGTAGTATGCACACAAACAAAGTAGTATTGAAAATATATCTACGCATACGGAATGATTAACAATGGTATGCAGTAATTGGAATTGCAGCATCTTCTGATAATTATCAATACGCACGAAGCGATTATCTCAATTCGATAATTAAAAATAGAATTCATCAAATAGGTCAACAGATTCACATCGTTTTTAAATAGTCTCCCTCATCATATTTAATTTTTCACATTTTCAATTCTTTGATCAAAATGAACAGTTTCTACGCACAATGATCAATGCAAACAATAATTGATTTTGCTTGTGAATCAATTTGCTTTTGCAGAAAGGCAAACTTATTGTTAAAGGCATATGTTTCCTCTTTTTCAAATATTTCTTCTATTAGAATATGATTCGTGGGAAATACTAGCTGGAATGCATCAGCTCGCATCCATTTCAATGCAGAGTTTCGTTTTGTTCTTTAAATAATCTCCAATTTTATAAAATGCTGCTGGCATTGAAAATTTTAATGCAAGTAACAATTGTTGATGTTCCTAATTTATAGTTTTTATATTAAAAAGTTTTTTATACAAATATTTATTATGTTATTGATACGATTGATTGCTTTTTAAATGTTCTTTGCTTATTGTTTATTTCCCTTCATCATTTTCAAAGAAAACAAGATAGCGTAAAAAATGGGTTATGTTAGTATAAGATAAGTTAGTATTCGCTTTTTGGTTTCATTTTGGTTCCTCACAACTACGCGCGCTATTTATAGCTTAGAATAAAACTATACCATAATTGCTAGACTAAAAGTTTAATAAATTAAAAAATATGGTAATAAATATCATATGATTTGGTTGCATTTCTTGCAAACTTCTATCTTACTTCTATTCGTTTGGTTTGGTTGCGTTCTCCACTCCGAAGTCCTTCCAATTGATATCATAACCAATTGGCAATTAAATAAAATTACAACTAATGAGATTTCAAACTATTTGTCAAAATAGTTCCGCTTAGCTTAGTGATTAACTAATAATATTGATATAAACAATGTACATACACCAAATATGCAATATTCGTAAAACATGATTGACTTAAAATAATAATTAAATAAGGTACTTTACAATTAACGCAACAAACTCCATGAATTTCCATATTCGATTTGTTGTGGTGGTAGATAATTTGCTAAATTGTATGCTTTAAAAATCATGCAATAATTAAACTATAATAACGTTAATGGTTCTTATGATAAAATCATAAATCAGCTGCTTGTACAAATTATACATACAGGAATTAGTTAAAAAAAAAAAAGAATTAAATTAAATAACAATCAACGTCAGTGTAAAACTTATGGCGATGGCAGTCAACGAAACGAAGCACATTGGAAGTTTAATTCAATGGTTTGTAAAAGTTCGCATTTTATACTATCAAATGTAAAGGAATATTTCCAACTGCACAATAGTGTTCACTTGTCCACATATCATTTTCGTATAAAAATTACAGTTCATATATATGATAGCTACTTATGTTATTCTTTCAAAAGATTAAGAAAAATTGTTGTACAACTGATTAGTGGAATATTTCTAACTTTGTACTGTCTTTGCTTGTTACATTTTATAATAGCTTATTTCATATTTTACTCCTTCGTCATTTTTATAAACATTTTTAAATAAACTGTTTCTTATATATTTCCATGCTTCATTTTTTTGTGTTTCTTTTGTCGTCGCTTTGTTTATATAATAAAATACCATTGAGATCCATACATCATACAGGCACTATTGTTAAAGTTACATAAATATTTTCTTTGTTTACTCCAATTTTCTTCTTAATCTTTATCATTTTGTTTTATAATTATCATATTTCCGCACTCGCGTCCTGCTTGCATAATTTTATTTTCACATTAATACTCTAACCGTCTAAATAACATATGAATTACTTAGTTTATCAATATCTTCGATATAAAATGGCAATTTCTCTCATTTGGTTGTTTGATCATAAACGAGATGCGCATGATGAACGTGTCCAAGAGTAAAATGTTGAGCTTACAAAAAATGAATTAAATGCCAAACGTACCTTGATAGATAGTGGGCATTTGCATGGGCTGCATAGGTTGCAGTGGAACGTAGGTGTGAAAAGATGTCATCGTCGATAGGGGATGTAGTAGCGTGGAATGGGACTCAGTGGTTGGAGTTGCAAGCGCTTCAACTGATGTGGTAACGTCGATGTTGCCAACGGAAATTGGACTTACGCTGACACCCATCTTGCGTAACCGCATTTTCTGCTCATAAGCGTCCCAACCATGCTTAGGTTTATTCAAATTGCGATGTTGATAAAAAACAAGACTTATTCGCGTGGGACTCAGCCGATTGGGTACCTTCAGCGCAGTGGTAGCGTGAAATTCATATTTGGCACATTCGAACAAAACGCTGCCATGACTTAATGCGATTGCTAAGCCGCCAATGGTGGAATCTTTGAATGCTTCCAGATTCTCGCTGATTTCTTTGACTGTACCAATGGCGGGTTTTCGTACATTCGCATTAGTTTCGCCAGCAACGACAACGGGTGGCATGATAACTGGTGGTGTACCAATGGTCAAACTCGACGGTGAGTACGGCGCTAGTCCCGGTTGACTTGTCGAATGTAAAGACGAAGAATGATACGAAGGCAACGGCAGCATACCGTGGTTCACACTTGGAAAATGCGGCGTCCCGTGACCCCAATTTAAGCTGGGCAAAGGCGGCAAAACTGGTCTTTGATAGTCATAAGGACTAGGGTTGTAACCCACTGGGTAGCTGCAGTTGTATTCGTTCACATGGCGTGGTGGGTGATAGTACGGCGAGCGGAAAGGTTGCATAGACATGGGCGTTTGCATACGATGCTGATCGTAATCGATAACGAGTTGATGATTATTTGTGCTAGTTGAACCTGAGTTGCTATCTTGTACTTTCTGATTAACGGCATAATGGTGATGCATGTACTGCATATTCGCGGCTGTCGCGTTCTGCATTGTGGGTATATTATACTGCGTCGGTGTGTACGGTGAGTACGGTGTCATAACTGGATATGTTACGTTAAAGGCAGTGCGCGAATTATTCCAGTTTTCCAATACTGGCGTCTCGTGTCTATGATATCGATGAAGCGACGGCGATGGCGACGATGCGGTTGAAGGTGCAATCAATTGCTTATTGTTATGGTTTACTGTGCTTGTAATTTGATTGTTTTGAAGTTCTGCGTTTGATTTACTTTTAGGCGATGCTTTATTTGGCGTTTCTTTACTGGAAGATCCCTTCTTGGGGATAGTTAGTTCCTCGGGTAGCTCTGCAATTACACTCTTCTTTTTTTTACTTCTTCGGCAAGATTGTAATGGCACTGTACGCATGCGTACCTCACATTTATAACTGTAAGCAAACTCTTTTTATTAATATTTGATGATGATTGATAATTAAATAATAAATCATATCAACTATACAAATACACACCTTTTTAGAACCTCTATGCTTCTATTATTCTTTTGACTAGCTCCAAATTCATCAGTCGAGTCTACCGTGTACAATGGCAACACATGCAGTTGCTCATCATTCTTTGGTTTTCCCAAAACCCTTTCTTTCATCAACGTCACCACTACCGTACAACCGTCGTTCATATTATGAGTATCTTTATGCGAATGCGAGCAAAAGTCCAAACACGCAGTGACACCAGAAAATGGCCGTCCCATTGTTTTATCTCCCAATCGACACTCCATGTCACTGTCCTCGTTTTCGCACTGGTTTTTGAAAGCTATGGGTGCAAGACTTTTATACAGAGGAATCAAGTATGTTGCCATGGCCTGTAACTTTTCCTCCATAATCTTCTCTTCATTTTGCGACGAAAGTCTGAACTTTCGCACGCATTTAGAACGGGCGAATTTGCATCCATTGTAATACATGCTCCATGAACATCCAAAAGAGTAGCTAGCTCCGCTCAAATCTGGATATAGACCTTGGCACGCGCAGTTCCTCTGTTCATTCGTGCCACATCTCCTGGTCGTTGGTATTCCAAATTTATTCAATTTTTCCGTCAGAATTGAATAAAAATCATCTGCTAGCTTTTGGCGGACGCCTTCCCAAGCCACAATACAAACAACGATGAATGCAGAAAAACAGAAATGCCCTTGGCGATGTTTTACAATGATTAGATACTTTTCTTGATAATCAGAACGACGGATAATCTGTATTTAAAAACGTATTTAATTAATAATTGCTAAAAAAAAATTTTTTTTGGAGTTCTAACTTACCCATTTGGCAATTGGACATCCTTGAGCAGATTTGCCTTCTTTTCCTGTATACTTTATCTTCTCAATGCGTATTGCTTTGCCAGTGACGCCTGTTCTCAGCTCCAAATCTTTCCGCAAACTAACAAGATCGTTTGAGCACCCCAGATGAGTATAATATGTCCCAGGTTCGGGTGGTAAGTTTCCTGAAGGAAAGCAGTTGCACTGTGGAATTTCATTACCAAGATTGGTCTTCACCTTATCGTCATTTCCGTTACTAACACTTTGATCATCCGGCTTAGCCGTTAGCACTTGAAGTGCCCCAGTCGTTGTAGGTGTAGCGCCATTTTGTAGCTCATTGATACCATCGATTTTTTCATCAAATTTTACCCCAGTATCAACGTTTTCATTTTCCAATTTGCTTTTAAAGTGATTGGGCATCGACGTCGATTGGAAATAATTAAATTGATTATGATTGTAGCCAATATTCGAGTTATAAAATTTGTCATGATTTAATTGTTGGATCCGAGGGTTGTGCCGAATAATCGACGGGAAGCCACCACCATCGCTTTCTATATCATCTAAGCGACGATGGTGGCTATACCATAAAAAATGACCGGTCTGTTTATTGTGCTCATCCTTCTGCATCTGGGCTTCCTCCATCTTCTTGTCCTGTTGTTTATTGAGGATCATAGTTTTGATGCGTGAATTTAAGTTGACTCGATGCGCTTGATTAAATTGATCTCCTGGGTCATGGTGATTATTTTCATTTTCATATTGATTAGTTGTATTGTTATCGGATTGTTTGGCACTTTCGTTCATTTGGTCCTGCGGTGTCTGCGATTGTATAACGTGTGGCGCTGGTGGAGCGGGTGATTGCTGCCACATCATATGCGCATTATCATTGCTAGCCCATTGCGGTTGCATCTGTACTTGCTGTACCTGCTGGACTTGTGAGTGTTCGTTATTGATTGGATTGTTGTTACCGCCAAATTGACCTGGATACCCACTAGAGTTGTGTGAAATTAGCGGCGGGTTGCTGTTCACTTGTGGGTAGCCAGGTTGGTCGTTTCCCGAACTCGCATTGACATAGTGTGGGGTGGCATTCGAGCTGGGGGAAAAACTCGTGCTTGAGACCGATGTAAACGTATTGGCGTTTTGAGAGTAAGTCTGATTCGGGGTCGGCGCATTGCCATTGACCGAGTTGGGCCTTGAAATGTTTGCCTGTTGCTGATTGTCGACTGGAGGTGTCGCAGGTGGGGCATAGTTTTGCATATATTCATATGCATTGAGGTTGGGACGTTGTTGACCATTATTCTGTTGTGTCGGCGCTTGAGCAGCTTGGGTTTGAGCTTGCTGCTGTTGCTGAGCTTGCTGTTGAGGCTGGTTCTGCGTAACTGGGCTAGGACTTGGGGTATAGCTACCATTGGTACGTGGCGTCAGCTGTTGGCCAGGCACGCTTGGTGGTCTTGTGCTTAAAACCTGCACGGCACCGGTGTAGAATGTATTCGATTCGAATGTAGGTTGTTGATACGTGGTTTGGTAAAGACCATTGGGATATTGTTGCGGCGGGTATGCGTCAAGAGTGGTTTGCGGTTGAGCTGGCGCAATTTGCTGGATAAATTGACCCTGCGGCCAGTTGGGGACAACTTCTGTGGAAGAAATTAAATTGCGACTCATTCAATTACAAAATCATTACATCTCCATAATCCCCATGCGTATAGATTTTAATTCTCGGTTTTAATTTAAATTTATAATTAAAATGCAACGTACCTTGAGGTGCAATGGTTGGGTCCGTTTGCCAAACCGGAGTGGAGAACCTATTAGGGTCGGTGTAAAATGGAACTGGCGCCTGAAAGTTTGAATAGTGATAATAAAATTACAAGCAGAAAAAATGAGGGAAAATGTGTTGAGAGAAAATGTAAGCCAACACTTCATACGCTTTTTGGGGGAAAGATGTGGAAAACAACCTTATAATGTGTAAGGTCAGTTTCTTGTGTGTGTGTGTGTGTGTGTATAGCTGATGTAGCTATCAAGAAGGGTAAAATCCCTGTCTCCCAAACACACTAGAATCGCATTAACTTTACGGGTAACTTGCCGAATAGGATCACGCGCAAGGACAATCGACACGAAAATCTAACCAACCCTAAACCACCTCAGGACATGTATTCAACACGTGGGAGTCACCCACAATTCTGAATATATATTTTTATAGCATTATCACTATATCCAAATGTCAATAATAATTCTGGTAAGTATTTCATAACCATTTTATTTTTTAACCGTTCTGTACCCGTATACCAGGTGTAGGGTTTCATGGTTTGTGTTGATTGCAAGCCTACTGGTACCCATACCGGTCATAAACCGGCACAGCACTTGACTCCCCACCAGCTAGACCGATTGATCGGGAAGATGCAGACCTTTCCCCGGTTTTAGCTACATCGCTCCCAACGAAGGTGTTAACAGGATTTGAACCACTGCATTGCAAAGTGTGCTACCAAGCAGGTTGTAAGCATTTCAGGATTAAATACTTTTTAAAATAGTACTTACCATTGTTTGTTGTTGGACGGGTTCTTGTTTAATCATGTGAACAGGTTCCTGTTTAATCATGTGCACTGGCGGCTCCTGCTTGATCATATGCACGGCAGGTTGCGGACTTGGTCGCGAAACGGGGGCGGGTGGCTGTTCGGTTGCGGCGTTATTTGCAATGGCCGCTGCGGCTGCCGCCTTCCTTCCACGGTAGCTCTGCAAGAATAAATCCGCAAAATGAAACATGTTGTCGGTACAAACTTTGCCGTACAACTAAATCGCTGCTCTATTTTTTTGAAGGCGCGACTTGCATGAAGGATGTGTAGTAGTTCTTAGGTATTTGTTTTCTTTTTAGCCGCTGCTTTCCATCAAACTTTGTTTAATGAAGCATGCTGACGTTTAGATAGAACGAGGATTTTGTAAACTGTTTAAAACATATTGATGCCCTAATAGAAAATAAGCAGGTAGAAATATCTGAATAGGAAGATTCTTTTCTTTAAATTGTTCGATATTCAAAAAAATTATATATGAAATTGAATAAATATGCTTTCAATTATGTTTAAATGGCATGAATGCTATTCAACTTCTGTGCTGTTATCGTCGTGTTATCAATATGAAAGTTGTGCAACGCGCCACAAAAGCAACATTTGTATATGCGCTCATGGAATATTCAAAGTATAAGTGCTGATAAAATGAAATGCGTGACACAGATTGACTGCTTTATTTCAACCAAAATAGAAACGCAACGCACTGAAAATTAAATTCTGACGAGTGCATAAAGGTTATAAACCCGTGTGTTATACAAACGGTGGAGTACACCTGGGTTTCTACCAGGTAGACGTGTGGAACCGGCATGCATTCAGTGAACACAATACTAAACATTTTTGCGTTTATTTTTTTACTTTTCATTTCTATTTATACGAAGTGCCAAATAAAAAGCCGCCAAAAAAAAACGCCATATGCCATGTTTATCACCAAAAACAAACGCATTTATCAAATGTTTTGAATTGTCATCAATGAAAGACGATTTGAATAGATTAACAGAATTGCCAGAAACATTCCAGGGAATTAATCGGCGAAAGGACACATTCACAGTAATATTTCATGATTCAGTTAATACCTGAGTAACGAATGGCAAGGAAAACATTTTTTCTCTTGACTGCGCGCCGTTATAAACTCGGCAGCTTTAAGATTTTCGGTTACGTCACGTACGCGTGAAATTATATTTTATTAGTGCCTATTTGGTGTTATTATAGAATTTAATTGACAACGTCGCCATGAAGCACCTGAGAGCCACGCGTCAGTGATACTTTCGCAAGTTTTACTTAATTAATAGTTTTCTGGCAGTGAAAAATCGCGCGCGTCGGCACGCTGAATGCGTTATCGAACGTGCGGGGGCTTATCTGGAAAAAACACTAACGGAACACCAGCATCGCATGCCCCACCAAGGGTCGCGTCTCCCATACGATTCGGACGGGTTGCGGTGAGCAACGCGGTGCCCGGCGTCGCGGCGTCACTCCCACGCGCAGGACCCTCCGGGATTTCATTTCGCTTGCCTAGACGCGCGTACGTCTTGGATGCGCGTTGCGCGTGTCAGCGACCGAAAGTTCTCGCGGCGGCTCGCGGATTTTCCCGAAGTCGCGCCGGCGGCGGCTGGCGATATTCGAATTGTCCGCCGCCGCGCGCTAGATTCAGTTTGCGCTGTTTGCCATAAAAATGCAAATGCAAAGAAAATTTGATTACTCTATGTAACAATATCGACCCGCGGACCGCCTTTGTCATGTAGGCATAGTAAATGTACACCTTGGAAATGAGCGCCGCTCCAACGGAAGCGGAAGCAATGTCGATAATACTTCAGGGGCATCATGGGCATCAAATTACTTTTTACCGTACAGCAAATGCGTACGTTTACCTGCGAAACCTTTTTATTAGTACAACAAGGCAGGATCTTTTATAGTTGTCTTGATCTACCTTTGCACCTACCTAACTCAACGTATGAACTTTTATTTTTGTGTGCGATATTCACGCTAGGTTCAGGAAAAAATCAAATGCGAAGCATTCACATCACCAACGATGTTTTGCTGTAGGCAACCCATATCACACATTTACAGCATATGCTTCCAATCTTGACAAATGCAAGTTTCTTTGCCAGTTTTAAGCACGAAGTTCAAATTTAATCTATGCTATGAATATGTGTAATTTCCTACCGTAATGCATTTTCATCCGTAATATTATAAATTCTGCACTGCCGGTAACACTTCAGGAAATAACGTTAAAATGGAAATGTTGTAATAAAAATTTTATCAAGTCGTATAATTTTGGCGCGCGCTGTACTTTCCCAGCGGCTATGCTCTTGGATAATTGCAAATTTAGTTCGGGAAATGTGTGCGTGCGTAGCACATAAAGTTAACGTCAAGCGAACGCGAGCACAAGCAGCACGTCCTTCGCATGCGCTCGAAAATAAATCAATATTGTGAAGGGAAAGCGAAACGCACCACCGATGCGTTTTGTTCCGTTCGCGCGCGCCGCCATGATAAGGACGACGCGAATCGGTCTCTTTCCGCTCCGTCTAACGACGTACGAGGATCCCCGCGCTCCCGGCGGGACGCGCGCCTGTTGGTATATGCTGCGAGCTTTCGGTGGTGCTTTTTAGCGCAAACGCGTTTCGAAACGGCGCACGTGTGTTGGTCATGTTTATACTCGTTGTTGCGCTGACAAAAAGCTCGTCAACGCACTAAGCACGAATTGAATACCTTTTCAATTCGCGTGACGATGAAAATTGTAATTTTAACTTTTTCGACATATTATTTCAACTCACCGTTCCACCTCGGCCTTTTCCTCGTCCTCTTCGACTTTCTCCACGCAGCAAAGCTGGATCGCCATAGAGATTCTAAAATGAAACAACAGAATAAGCCATAAGAAATCAACGAAATAAAATGTAGTACTGCATGTATAATACAAATAGAAAACCTTATTTGTCTAGTACATTTGAGAGGTATTGATTTAAAATATTGGAGGCTAGAAAAAACAATTTCCCTATTAGGAAGTCAAAGAAAGTAGAAGAAATGAAATCTATTAATGTCCTCGTGTACCCAATGCACGTAACGCACCCATATTCGTGTATCGGGTGCGTTTTTGTCTTCGACATTCTCGACATTGAAACATCGAAAAGCATTGGGTGCATTTAGCTGCGTTGCGTGGAGCTTTGGGTGCAAGAAACCGTCTCGCCGCGAGTCACATGCGTACAACATATCCGGTAGCGCCGAGGCCAGGTGTGCACCCTGCCGTCCTCACCAGGGATGGCATTCTTGCATTCTCCGTCATTCCATTTACCATCATTCTCCAAACAACTAGCATATTTACAGTTTTTAAAGCGTCTTACTTTGGAACAAGTACCTTACTCGCGCGTTGGATTACCAACAAAATCATCCTGTTTAAATATCTCCCGTGTCATTATTTCCACTCTATTCCAATCCGCCATTTTGTAATTGGCAACATGGCAACATGCGTACAAGCTGTGCACATGAAATGTACTTACGGGCAATACCAGCGGGCAATACAGCACAACCTGGCACTGACACTACTACAGGGAGTAAAAAGGGGGGTTGATTTATATTTTATTTTGCGCTCTTCGAATTTCGATTCGGAGAGTGAGCTTTTTCGGCGCGCGTCATTCCAACTCGTAAATCGGCTACGATTTATCACATGCAATTATTTTCTTTTGTTCATTTTGTATCACAGTAAGCATGTTAGTAACTGTGTTCTTTGCTAGGGTGGACAACATTAAATACTGAAGGACATCAAATTGATGATTGTAATTGGTGTTGGAATAAATTTTTTTTTGAAATGCTTTAATGTTGTTGTCTGATATGCTTTTTGCTCATTAGACTTTAACGATCGTTTTTCATTATTTCGCATCATATTCTATCCTAGGGGCATTTCCTCTAGTTTTCTCTGTTTTGTGAACATTAAAGAAGGAACATTAAAAACGAACACGCTATATAAATATCAGAAATCTTAAATATATGCCACCGAAATTGAGCTTTTTTCATGCAGTGTTGTGATTGTAAGAATTCGTAATGTACTGAAAAAGTGGCAGATCGGCAATGCTCTAGTTCCTAGCCTGAAAACAACGAGTGCACACGTGGTGCTTATATCCCGCTGACAGCTGCGCCAAAGAACGGAGCTTCAGCCCATTGCCGCCGGTTGATATTTACACGTGGGTTTACTGCAAAGAGCGAAAGCTTCGGATGATACTACTCCTCCTACTTCACGCGCTTTTCAATCGCTTGCATCGCTCCTTCTTGCCGACGACATACCGTTATTGCGTTTTATATCCTCACATCTTATTTTATATCCTTGTATGGTTTACCACGGATTAGATTACGTGTGGGAATTTTTAACTTACTCTGCATAGTAGTAAATTTTATTTCAATGGGGGAAATTACACTCTTTTTGCATTTCTGTCAATGGCATTAAATTGAAATGTAAGAGTAGAGTAAGCTTTATGAATAATATCAAATTTTATGCACGACTTAAGTTAAATATAAAAAAAAGAATAAAAAATAGCGTTAAAAAACGGTCTAAATTTAACCGAAAGAAAAAAGTTGTAAGTAGAAAACATAAAGGAAAAGGGAGCACCCAACTAATGTTGAATAAGCATACTGCATAAGCTACAAGGCCTACCTTAAGAAAAAAAAAAAAAAAAAAAATCAGTTCCTTACCATATGTGGTAAAAAGTTCTCTTGACGGGTGTACTTAATCAGGGTTTGTATTTATAACGGTACCTTTAAGCCTCCACATTAGTTGTGAAGGTTTAGCCAATATTTAAACCAAAATTACTGTTTAACGTGCCCATAATTATGAATGGGTTTTGTTGGTATGTGTTTTGTTTTTTATTGTGTCCTACCACTGTACCCGCGTGTCATGATTTGCCAGCACGTTTTCGACCACAGAGCCACAAATGCAAAGTTTGGCATTGATAACGCGCCGCCGGCAATAGGAATCCCCTACACGTTCAAGCAGGGTTTGGCGGTTATGAGAATCTCCTCGTTTGTTCATTGCCTTTGCCATGCAACCCAAATATCCCTCTTTTTGGCGTCAGAGAAAACCTCACAACTCGTTCATTCTACGACGTGCTATATCCTTTGGCGCGCCTGGCGGCAGCACGAAATCCCAAAACACGCGTCCGGAAGGAAGGGTCTGACTTGGCTTTGGCCGTGAAAACGCACCGTCTGGCGAAGCGTCTAGTCATCCTAACGATCACGCCGCCTCGGGTCGCACTGACCGGCCGCTTAGAGGCCCTCGCCGGCCCGTTGGCCAGCCTTTCCTTTTTGGGACCCTTACCTTGGTTAACACGCGTGTAAGTTGTTTACTCGCCCACGTGCCGACCCAATAAGGTTTGGTTGCCCTCACGCCTTTTAACCTCTTATCCCTTTCATTCAGCTTTGATTTTTCTGTTACTACTACTATCAACCCTCAATGAAAAGTCACACCTATCATATCTAACATAACCTGCCTAAATGCTTATGAAGGGTGGTAGTTTGCATGGTGCAAAAATTGGGATAACCCCCGCTGTTCACTTAGCAGCATCAACATTTCCCCTCATCGATATTTTCATTGAATTTCAAAGGGCTCTCGGAATCAAAACATAAACACCACACTCACTTCACCTCCAAACGAGGACAACGCAAATCCGATAGGCAGCGTTTGAGGTCGCTGAAAAAAAGGGAATATTCAAAAGGGGGGCACCTGAGCACCTCAACACGGCGCCGTCTTTCGGCATTCATTCGCATTCACAGACCTACCCTAATTTGTGGCAGACGCCCCCGCAACGGCACGCGACCATCAACTCTGCCAGGTGGCACAATCCACAAGATGCCAGACAATGCTAAACCCTTCAAAAAATCAAACTCTTAAGCAAACCCCACAACGGTTTCCTTACAGAGGTCAAATACCCTTGTCGAGACCTAGTAATATACGATCAACATATATATTGTCACAGTGCGGTCGCCTCGATGCCCGTGCGCAAATTACAACAAGAACAAGGCGGAAGTGTGACGTCACGTCGCGAGTATCACGCGGGGGTTGGATTTGTCGGCAGCGCACAAGCAAACATGAAATTGCAGCAATGGCGGCCGGGCGGATACACCAAGTGCACACATGTCGTGGATAGCCGGTATCCGGTCACCTACAACCATGAAATTGTAGAATTTATATACGATCCAGACCACATTTGCAAGCATGTACGTTTGGAGAATTAATGCGCGCAATTCTATAGCGCAAATTAAATAATGTCGATTTACTTTGATACGCTCCACGAACACCGAGTTGGACAGAGTGTAGAAACAATGCGAGCGATTGTGCTGTGTATATCGTGTGTATATTCGCAGCGTCAATTTTAAAATCGCCTTCACCTATTATATAATTTAACGATGAGAATACTTTTACAGAGGAAGCATCCAGTCGGATGCAAGTTCAGCGCTGTTAGGATTTAACAATCTATTTCCTAAATTAAAGCTCGCGCATTGCTCGCGGCGTTGCTTTAGACGTTTAGATTTGTTTGTTTGCCATTCGCATCTAACTAACCCATCATATTAACCCAACATTAACAATCATATTAAAACATTATGTCAAAATATGATCTCTTTCAAATAGGTGAGAATTTTTGGCAAAACATGCTTTCGAATTAGACAGCGGCCATCTTAGGATTAGTCTGTACGCTGTAGGCTCGAATGGCTGCTGCGTCTGGGGCTGCAACGATGCTCCTGCTGTAAAGTTAGTGGTTGCGCCGAAGAGAGCGAAAACGCGCTTCACTAACCTACGCACCAACCACGCGGATCGATAAGAATCCGAGTGCAATGATGACTCACGCGACACCCCGTCCTGCACTTTCCCCCGTCGGCGATGGCAGCCCTCGGTCTGCACGCACGAAAAAATCAATCCGTCGGCGGGCCGCCGCAAAATGTCAAATGTTGCCAAATTTCAAACATAAACTACGAGTTTATTATTTTTGCTCCTCCTCAAGGTATCTGTTTGCATCTTGATTGTCTGATGCATTCCAACATCTGCTACAATGGCATGGGTGTCGCATTGTATCGGTTCATCTGGCTACATCCACGACATATTGACGCTTTAAAAACTTGCACCTTGTTAACTGACAATTGATTGCTTTCAGTTCAGCAGCGATTTCGTTTGCAAATGTTGTGATAGTCTTGATAACTGCGTGCATCTGCCGAAGCAGACCAGTGTTGCCAACAGCTCATTACCAAGTGGGAATTTTAGTTAAATGGCAAATGAATCACTTGATTGTTTGATTACTCAACCAACCACAGCACAGTAGTCTGGCCGTTAGAAAAGAATCATAAAAAGGATTGCCTCGAGCTGCTGCAAAAAACGCTAATTTCATTTTCATTCGCCAAGGTAATTTATAATTCAATTCAGAATTACGTATTTCATTCCGGCGTCTCTTTCATGCGAATGCACGCATCAGTCTCCCGGTTCATGTTTGTTCTTCAAAATGCGTTTCGCTATTATGTCCGCGTAGAATGCAATCGGCCAAACAAATTCTGCTCCGCGCCACGTTCACACTCAAAAGCGATGATATATGTACACCTTTACGCACCAACACCCAGAGGCGTTGGTGAGGAGTGGAAGTGAACGGCGGAATAAAAACTAATGCGTGTGTGGTGTGCATGTGTACGAACACAATGGCTACAACCGAAACCGAATGTCGACCGCATCAATGGGCGACTATAAACAGCTGGCAAAAGTTTATTCTCCAAATGCAGCTGTTTGACTCGGTCATATACCTGGCATCCTCGTCGCCATATTTATGGCATATGTTTTATATACCGGGCGCAAAAGTTTTCGGTTACACCGTGTGTCCATTTTTCGAGGCTTCGGCGCTTTAATTTCGATCCCAGTGCCAAATACTCAATTTAATACTTCATCTGTTCTCCCATGGAGAATTATAAAGGAGCTGAATGCATATTCGGTGCACATTTAATTAATATTAATGCAAGTCGCATGAAAGAAAACGAGTTTGGTGGCATTGACCATTTAAATGAAAATTTGGTATATTAGATGAACTAGGTGCATATATTTGAGATGAACAATTGAAACGAGTTGATGTGCAACAATTGAATGCAACAAAAGTGCATCCAGTGACAGATGCAGAAAAGTCACGTGCACTCGTATTCCCCAGCGAGGTGAGAATGTTGCTTCTCATTGAGCTGTGAGTTTTCGTCTCGGGTTTTCTTTGCCAACCAGTTTTCCACCGCTTGTTTTCATGACCTGCTGGAATTAAATCAACGCCGCGCATTAATTCACTCAATTCAACTCGCCCGCATTTCTTTTTCCTTTCCAAAGATTGTAAGAAAACGACAGTTGCATGAAGCGGTGGGAACTCCAACTGCCGTTGCAATGAAAGCGAAAGTGTGATTTTTCCAACCGAAAACGAGTTGCGTTTTATTTGCATAGCGCTGGCTGCATGTTTTATTATGCTAATGTACGTTCGCGTCAGTTAGATGTACAATTCGTCACGTTGTATTAACGTTCGGCATTGTTTAAACCAACGACACCGACGCAAAGCCGGCTAAACGAGATGGTTATTATTGTAAATCGCTTTTAATTTGTTACGTACTACATTCATTCACTAGTGGCTGGGCCTTAATGTCGCCCGCGAACAGTTACAACATTGTTTGGCACGGTAGGAAATGCTGCTTGTTAATATTAGTTATTATCGAGTAATTTTCAATATGAAGCACCATGTAAATTATACGTCAGCTGCTTGGCAAAAAGTTTTAATTAAAGCATTTGTTTATCAGCAACAAGCAGCATGTGCATGTTTAACATTTCAGCAAACTCATTTACATGCTTTTGCCATTTTGAACTGCTAGCTAATATCGAGCATATTCCGAGGCAATTTTTGTTTCCAAATGGAGATGGAGCAAATGCTGTGCGTTCGTGCACGTAAAATTGGGTCGGTCCATATCGTACGCGCTTAGGGTAGGTTCACATTCACCCCCTTGCAGTAGCGCGTCTCGTGCCCCTAAAAACGAGCCTCGCAGGGTCGCAGACATCAACGCATGTATCCCACTTCCATTCACGACGCATCGGATCTATAAATCCAGTGCATACTGCATTTCGCTTCTACCCATCACGCGATGCATCCATAGTGCACCATGAATATTCTATTCCGCCATTTTCTCAATGTGCATGCACGCAGAATAACCGTACATCTTCCTCAATGATAGATTAAGGAGTTGAATGGGAATAACATTGCGTTCTTACCTTTTTCTCGGTGAGCTTCTCACATCGCCGCTGTTTGCAGATCTGATGACTCTTGTCGTTTCGGCAGGGAGCACAATCACCACAGTTATCTTTCCTCTGGCAACCGATGCATTCCCCACAACGTTTTCGCTTCTTCTTCACCTGCTTATCGCCCATGCTGCCGTTCAACTCATCAATGTCCATCGCGCTCATACCAATCGAATGATGTTTGAATCCAGCAGTGCTAGAAACAGCCGCCACTTGGCCAGAATTCTCATTGCCGATCTCCATGTTACTGGAAGCTCCATCACTCTCCGCCGAGCTTTCCAAGCTGGATGCTCTTATTTTCCTTCGTTCCTTCTTGCGGAAATCACTCCGCGTCGGCGAGCTAATGGATGTTGGGTTGATCCCGTTAACTTTCTTGTCCATTCCAGCGTAAATCCCCCCAGAATTGTCAATGATAGTCGACATTGGATTCTGGAACTGAGTGGGATGTAGTGTGATGTTCTGCAGTTTAAGATTTTGCTCTGGATGGAGTGTGAGCTTAAAGTCTGGTTCAGTCTTCACGACATGGACCACAGTGGGCGCGCTGATGTTCTGGATGATGGTACCATTCTGAGGTGGGAATTGTGTGGGATGTGTGTAGAGTTGTATATGTCGTTCATCCAGGAATTGCTGTTGAATCGACGGGATTTCCCGAGCCTGGATCGGCGCTGGAACCAGTGGATAGTTTCTGGTGTTGAGGGTGTGAAAGTTAGGAGCCACCGTTCCGAGCGTTGTTAAATTTGGACTAGATACGCTCGGCGACACAGGTGTAAGCGTCGTCAGGGTGGGCTGCTCACTGGTGGTGACAGGATCATTGAAGGCATGGAACTGCGACTGGAAAGAAGGCAGTTTGGAAACGCCGTTTTGCGCGGCAAAGGCATCCGCGAAAGTGGCTTGTGGTGCATCTTTAGACTCCCATGGTCTGTACTGTGCTTGCGAGACGATGATGCCATTCTCGATGCGGTCCAGCAGGCGGGTTTCATGGTAGTAATCTCCCCAGTGTGGAATTTCCATCACGCGGGACTCGGTGAAGTTAAAGCCAGTGCTGGCGTCCATCTCGACGGCGAATGTCGAAAACGGTGGTAGATGTGATGCTGACTGGTCAGAGGACGATGTCGCTGGGTAGCTAGGAGCCAGGGCGTACCCAGAGCTCTGTGTCTCCGGGTCCCGGCTAAGGGTTTCGCTCATTCTGTCATCGCAATCTCATCTTGACCAATGTGCGCTAATATTAGCGATGCTGCGAGAAGGTGAATGCGATTTGTAATCCTTGGAAAAGTTAACTTATTGTCATTATGGCCTTTGTAATACGATGTCCTGATTATTCGCTGAGATCTGTTATGACTGTTAATATTAGACTCTTCGTTTGCTAAATTACTTGAGGAAGATTAGTCAGCCTTTTTGTACTTGACAGATTTTGTACTATCGGTGATACAATCGATTCATATGCTGCGATTCTTGTTGTTTGTGTGAGTAACTAGTACGTAGTATAAAAATAATTGGCGTCGTTTTTTTTTTGGAATAGGTAGTTCCTTATCGTATGCTATGTTTATAAAAATATCTGCAACAAAGAAACAGCTATGGTTAACACTCATGGAATCCTGTAGATGATCAACGAGGTGTTTATTTTCGTTAGAACATCAATGAGTTGTTTGCGTTGTTGAATTGACAAAAGGTTGACTATTTGCCGGGATGTATTTTCGCGAATAGCGCACGTAGTATAACGGGTCACGGTCGTTATGACGCGTGCGCTCCTGCAACCCTCGGTCGATCAGGAGAAGCAGGACTGAGTCACCACCGCGGAGCGTGGTGGTGGCGGCAGTGGCGAATCGCAATAAAACGAAAGTTGCAGCACGTTCTCCGTGGATACGCACATGAATCAGGAAACAATAACAAATTCGATTTCCACCGAACGCCGACGATGCAAAAAGCTGAAAGAGCTTTTTTCAACTGGTGATAAATTTCAGCGCTTTGTTTGAGATTTATGATACACGTATGGAATTTTTAATTGAATGGCACAAGTTTCTATTGGGATGCAGTAACAACAGAGGTTTTAAATGGGGACAGGAAAATTGCAAAAATGGCGGCAAAGCTTACAACAATGACTCGCAAATTAGGAAAACGAGTAGTAGGAAAGCAGTTTTAATTGATACGGGAATTTGAAGTTGGATGTAGGTTCGATTTGTTTGAATTGCACTGCAAACAACGCAAACAAAAGCTGGAATTTGTTTCTTGCCGCAGAGCGCATGAACGAACGTTACAACAAAAGCACATTTCATTCATATTTAAAGGGAAAGCAGTGAAAGTAATAATTTCTATAGCAAACTTAATAAAACTCATTGATGGTAATGAAATATTAAAAGGGGTACATAAAAGTAAAATTTAATTCTTGCATATTTTAATTCAATTTCCTCCACGCTAATTCTTTGTTTCGCACGGCACGCACATTTTTGAAATCACCCGTGAAGGAAGCAAGTCAACGCACAGGAAATAAGTCGCCATACTAACCCTGTGAGTTATCGTTTGTTTGTTGCTTGTTTAAAAATATGTTCCTTTCTCCAGGGAAGAAAAACACAACACGAGAAAGCCACGCGCACACACAGCAAGCACTTCTAACACGCACGCCTCTCTCCTAAAGGACGACTGACGCGCTCGTACGCACGCCACCCGACCATTCGTACTCGCACCCGATTCTTTGCAGCTTTCGGCATGAGCGCTTCGCATCTGCCGCGCTTTGCACCAATCAGAGAATGCATTGAAATCGGTTGCAATCGTGTCCCTCCGGTGCTTCCGTAAAAGCTCCGCGCGCGCTTGCCGGCCGTAGCACGTGCACCCCGCGTACCGTACGCAACAACCCAGCAAAGCGGGCTAAAGCTGTGTGCTTGGTGCGTTCGCGCCCGATGCGCTTTCGGGGAAATAAAGTTCACTTTCGTTTGCACACGCGAATCATCAGAGGAGTTCTCTTTTTGCTCGTACTGCTTCTTGTGCTTTCGATGCCATTGTACTCTGCGACTCGTGGTATAAAGTTGGGACTTTTATCATGTTTAATTTAATTTTAGCAAGGATAATTTTATTTATTAGGACATTAAGCAGGAAAATGTGGGAAAAGTTTATAGAAATGCTTTATTAAGTGCTTGGCTTTCATTAATATTATTTTACGTTTTAATTGTGTTTCGTAAAACTACCGTTTTGTTTTTGTACAATTTCATCCCTGATTTTACAAAAAAACCCAATTGGAACGTATTGCTTTATTATACATATTGGACATATTTACATATTGGAAACTATCCTATTTTTTTTCTACGCAAAACTAACAAGAAATCAATTCCAGTTGAATTTCTGTAAGGATTATTTATTATCCATACCGATAAAAGAATCGGTATGAGAATCGGGTAATAAAAAGCCACTGGTTTATAAATAAAAATACTTGTGTCTACTTGTTTACTTGTAGTAATTGTTCTCCAATGTTCTTTAAAGACAAAATTTCATTTAAGTCACAAGCAAATCTTCTTCTTCTTCTACTTGACTTTTGATACCACAATACCAAATGTAAAAATAAGAAAATAGATTAATGTCAACAAGGTTTTTAGAGTATTCTACTACTATTGGTACTGTCGCCGAACAGACATTAGGTTCGGCGACAGTACCAATAGCACTTCAAGCACAATTTGGTGTAATAAGTTAAAAAATAATTCAGTTTAACAGGATATTCTTTTTCCTAAATATTTTTCAGAATAAACTTGAGAAACCACCAGGCAAACTTAAAGAAATTCGTCCTCTCGCCATTCATAAATTGTGTCTTTAGTAATCAAAGCAACGGTTTTCTTATTTCTTTGCATGTGTCCATTTTAATCCAATTCCATATATAAGTAAACTCATACCGGTCACACATGCAAGGTCTTTAAACACCCTAACAGCTGACTAAATGTTTGAGTGGCGCACGAGCTTATTGTAGTAAGGACCATCACTATTTCATTCTTGCGACTTTCTTCCATTATCCTTTTAAATCTAGTCATAATGCCCCTATGCCGCACCATATGGTATTCTACCAGAAGAGCCAAGAAGTTGGAGGTTGAAGGTAAGCAATTTCTTACCCCTCGCAAGAATAAGAACTGAAGCCAAACCATCAATTGCTATTTGCAGTTGTTTTCGTACGACTCATGACAGTGATTTGTGAAGTGAACTTTATGAATGATGCTCTTGGGCCGGCGATAAGGCCGATTTTATAACAACAGTAAAGCCGACTCAATAAAAAGGAGCACGAGCTCAACGCACGAAGCAAGCCAACACCTCGACACTCAGCACCAGCTGGCGAGCCGCTGAACATCGCAGCCATTGGAGCACAATGGACATAAAGCTCCATAAAGCACATCAAGCACATCAAGATGTTTTCGGCGCGTGTCACGCGCCTACTAGATCGGCCAGGTGGGAAAGCTAATCTCGACTGTTTGGGCCGAGACGGTCGTGCCGATACAAGTTACAATACGTAACGTATATTTTTTCATGTGCAATGTGCTCAACACCAGTAGTTTTGTTGGTTTTTAGAGTGCCCGCTAGTATTCTGTTAGACATTTCTATAAAGACATATAAGAATGATTGTAATTAATATAATTAAAATATGTCCGCCAATGCAATCAAAGTATAAATAAATAGCTTTAATTATTTGTTATTAATACTAGTTTAATCAATTATTTTAATAATAGTAAATAAGTATAATAATCAACGCATTGTATTCTTGATTTATTATCAAGAAAAATATTAATTTGAATTTTCAGATTGATTCTGCACTCTGTGTTGCCTACGTATTCAAAAATAGTAAAGAAAGTGATTTCGTAAAATCCGTTTTTAATGCCGCTTTATATAATTTTTTAAAGAACAATTTATACTAGTAGTTGGAATTTAGCATATTAGTAAAAAATGTCGCCTGATCAAATTGATAAGCTAGTGGAAGATCTAGAAAAACAAGAATTAGAGGTAAATAAAACTTACTGCTAACCTTAAAACCACTGCAACATTTGTATTATTTTCTTATTACTTCTAATATTGCTTCTTTTGCAGGCTGCAAATGGTGCTCCAGCATTAGTATATGAAAAACTACTAGCAACATATCTTTATCAAAATGATTTGTAAGAACAGATTATAGCCTAACTTCAATTTACTCTAATATTATTATTATAGGTGTAATGCCAAGTATCTCTGGAAGCGTATACCACCATCAGTAAAATCCTCAACACCAGAGCTAGCCCAGATTTGGGCAATTGGACAATGTATGTGGAAGCGAGAATTCTCATTAGTGTACAATGCTTTAAATTCAGTAACCTGGTCAGAAACTGTGGCAGACATAATGAAATTGGTGCAAGAAAAAGTTAGATTAAGAGCTGTTGATCTCATCTCACATGCTTATTCATCAATTAGTTTGGATACTGTAGCACTCATGACTGGACTTACACCTGAAGTAGCTGCTACTGCTTGTGTTGAGAAGGGATGGCAGGTGGATGCTAATTTAAGGATGGTGCATCCAATAAGAAGTACTCATGTGCCTACTGCACATATTTCTAGTGAAGATCAATTATATAAATTAACGGATTTTGTTTCGTTTCTGGAAAACTGAGTGGATTTATGGTGTTTATTTATTTAGAAATAAGATGAACAATTTATTTGGATTTTTCATAGTGTGATTTGAAAATTTTGAGTTTAAACGAACGAATATACTGTAATAATCACATTTATATTAAATTGTTAATTTCTATATAATTATAATTTTCACAAATTAATGTCTGCTTCCTCCTTTTGACATACAAACTATAATTTTGAAAATAAATGATCTGTGTTTTATAATCCGTTGTAAGATGTCGCACAAGAGTCAAGGAACAAATTTGTAAATCAAATTTTTTTTACTACTAAAGAGATTACATTTATTTTATTATTTCTGTTTTACAATATTTTTATTTATTATTGGAGATTTAATTTTATTTAATTCATATTGCGTCAATTTTTAAGTTCTCGATATACACTTAACCTTAACTTGTGAGTATGCGTTGCAAAACGTTGAGAAACGTGGTTTATAAATAAATTGTTCTAAAATCATTAAAAATATGAGTAGAAACTAAACATACTCTATTATATTAGTGTTAAAATCAAATAACGCAAGATCCAGAATGAAAATCAACCGTTACAAGAAAGTAAATCGCCGCCTCAATTTCTACAACAATTTTGGCTTCAGACAACCATATCAACTGCTCATTGATGGAACCTTTTGCCTTGCAGCTTTAAATGTAAGCAAATTTCACTAAATACCTATAAATATATTTCATTCATTTACCTACAGAATAAAGTTAACATTGCTGACAACATCCCAGCATATTTACAAGGTGAATTAAAACTACTCACAACGCAGTGTGCTCTTATTGAAGCAGAACAACTAGGACATAAAGTCTCAGGAGCTCTTATCATCTTAAAACAGTACTTGATTCACAAATGTGGACATGAAGGCAAACCAATTCCAGGAGCAAAATGTTTCCAATCTATGATTGGAGCTACAAATGACAAGCATTATATGGTTGCAACACAGGACAGGGATCTACAGCAGTGTCTTCGAAAAATACCAGGTGTTCCTTTGTTGTTTTTAGTTTCCAAAGCACCAGTTTTAGATCCACCTTCATTAGCTTCAAAAAATTATGTCAAATCAATGCCTTGTGGAATTTCGGCTGATGAACAACAGAAGATTGATAAAATGAAACAGGATAATGGTATTGCAGTGGAGGCACAA
This sequence comes from Ecitoglossa quadriceps, assembly GCA_027574925.1. NCBI lineage: Eukaryota > Metazoa > Arthropoda > Insecta > Coleoptera > Staphylinidae > Ecitoglossa > Ecitoglossa quadriceps. Next base: position 62,652 of record JAODGC010000002.1, on the reverse strand, counting down.
GTGCAAAAAAGGAGGAAAAAGAAGAAAGGGCCTAACCCCTTGTCTTGTTTGAAGAAGAAGAAGAAGGATGTTGGGAAAACATTGACTGGTGGTAATTTTGGTAGTAAGGTTGTAAGTAATAAGCCACAAAAAAATAGGAAAAGGGTGAGAATCCCACAACATGTAAAGGAAGCAATATTTAAAAGTGTTAGTAAAATTGCTGAGGAGAGTTAGTTAATATATGGTAATATTAATATTAACTAAGAATGAGAAATGAAAAGGATACATTTTTCAGATGACTTTGTTGGTTTTTCACATTCAATTCTAATCTCAGTTAACTAGTAAGTTAATGGTTTTATTATATTTATTAATTATTGATAAATATAATCATAGGAGTCACACTTGAAACTACTATAAATATTCATCACTACATTATCATATATTATATATAGTTGTATATCAGTATATTACAAGTTTTAGTCTGATTGATACATGTGTTATATACTAGCAACAGTCCTAGTCTCTAGCATGTGTTACCTCATTATCTGTATTCACTTAGTTAGAAACCATCAATGCGTATAAGACTTACAATTTCAATACATCTTCGACCAGTGGCCGCTAGCTTTTCGTATCATTATACTAAAGTTGCATAACTTTCAATACACCATCAAAAAACTGTCTTAGTCCTCGGACATTTTTAGTAAGTGATACTAAAAAACTTTACAAAATCTTAATTGAACTCGCGTCCGTACTATTGGTTTCAAATTTAATCGTATATATACAAATTATTACAGTATTATTTGCGGGTTATATTCACACCAAAAACATTGTATATAAATATCACGAAAATGTTATATCGTTAACATGAACACAAAAATAGCTTGCAGTGCATCAGTAAATGATAAATCAATAAATGCATATTGCACTAATGGAATATAGATATAAAGTAATATGAATTAAACAACAAAATATACGTTTTGCAGCTGCAGCAGGCAAAATTTGTCGGGCTAGAAGCAATTATTTTGTACAACTAAATATTTGGCAGTCTTAAGTTTGTATTGTCAATATAAATCAATTCGCAATAAGCAATTTATATGAATATGTCAAGAATTATTAGTGATTACACAGCATGCATTTAAAGCAATGCGGTGACTGCTCAAATTCAACTAGGCTTTAAGTTACTGCAACTTGATATAATGCACTAGGGTAATAGTCTGCATAATCATAGAAACTATGCATTAGTTTAAAGCTACACCGGCGTGCGCGTTGATTGAGTCATTCATATTCGTTCGATGACGATGAGCACCATTTTTTAGTTGTGACTTTACCTTAATTAAGTGGAGGACAAACTTATAGTTTCCTCTCTATTGTTCTTTTGTGATATGTGGGAACAAAAATATCACAAACAAATAGGTTTTGGTAGCTTGGAAATAAGTTGCATTATGTGAATTATAATAATGTAGAACTTACTTATAACACGTACAAGTCGATGCTTTAATTAGTAAAGCAGTAAGTTTTAATAATTGCCATTCATCCTGCAATTGTTTGAAACATCCGAATGTGGTCTGGTTGGTGTTAATTTATACCTGAAGGTGTTATTTCCACTTTGCGATATAAAAAGTGCTGAGATTATTCTAGTTTGGCCCCGTGTACATTCGTTAAGTTTGTCAACTCTTCCTCGCAATTTCAACGCAACAATGCACAACTACGATTCATGATGGTAAACTTAGTGCCATTGATTTTGATTCATCTCTATTGTATAACAGCATATTTTCTTTATACTTCGGACTCTTCCTTAATATTGTTGCAATATTTCTCAGCCATGACATTCAGCACTTGCTCGAATTTTGCGTGTCTGTCATAAGAAATAGCATACGCTCCGCGACTGCCCCAAAGGAATTTCAAATGAAATTCCGTACGGAACATGTCTGTTGTCAATTCCTCCATACGGGCTTCATTCAGGACAATATCGGCATTTCGTTGAAATGTAATGCTCCCACGCGTGAATGCTCTAGCTGCATCCATATGCGCAAAGAGAGTACTCAAGCCAAAATCCTGAGTGTTCGCCTCCCACAAACCTAGGCAGTTCATTGCTAGACTCTTCTGCTCATTGATCGGATTGATGAAATCATCCAAACTTCGTTCCATGAGAAGTATAAACGGTAGCAAATGGGGTATAGTGGTGTTCGGCGCTTGAGGGTTTGAGCAACTATTCATACTTTTGAGCATCGGTCGTAGTTTTGCTTCGAAATTGAACGCAGAATCAGTGTACTTTTGACGTAAAGTATACCATGTGGAGTTAAGTCGTTCAATCTAAAACGAAGAGTAAGTATTAAGCTTCCTAGAACTGTTGATGTAGTTATAAATTATATACCTGTGGTAAACATAATCCTAGCATAATTCCGCAGAAGCCATACAAATTGCCAAGAGCGGTTTTTGTGTCAATCGCAACTTCAATCCATTTATTCAATGTTTCCGCTCGTTCATCTTCATCATTACAAGTTAATATAGTAATAGCAACTAACAACTTTAGACATTCAGTCCTAAAACATGAAAACGTTTGGTATTTTTATTTGATTGCCAGCTTTATATATTATGAAATTTCAAACTTTACCTTTCTATAAGATCAATCCTTAACTGTTGGCCGTGCGGCAATGTACACAGTTCCAATCCATTGCCAAATTTGCTAAACTTGCTCTCGACCGCCCCATAAATCAAATCAAAGTCGACCCGAGTCAGATGGTTCGCCAGTATCTTGGATCCGGACTCTCGCAGAATCAGTTTGATGCCTTTGAGTGCTTGTGCATCTAAGGGCTTGTTTTCTGTCATGGGAAGTAGGATTGTCTGGAAGTTGTCCAAGTCGAATCGCGTAGCGCCATCAACTTCAGGCATCTCCATCTGCATTAATTTCGCCTCGGCGCTAACATAATCAAAGTCGAAATTTTTCAACGTTGTCGAGGACTCTGACGTGTTCATGTTATATCGTGGATTCTTGATCACTACACCAGAATTTCTATGACTAGGTTCGATGGGGTCACCTGCTGCGGAACTGACGGCTGAGTCGCCGGATCCATTACCGGAATCTGATCCGGAAGCGTGATAAGAAGTTATGCGCTGCAAACTCCCATGGGGTATAAAAGCACCTTCGTTTACTTTACCGTCACCGCTATCGGTATAGGTCCCGTCCTTGGAGTACGGAATCCGCGCTGGTTTGGGTGGAGGTGAATCCGGTAAGGTTTCGTCTTCGGACAGTGAGTTATCACTGATGACTCTGTTGATTTTTGAATTGCGACCGAGGGTAACACTACTGGGTGATATAGATAACCGCGCACAAGAGTTTCTCGGTAATGATTGGGAAGAAAACCGAGAGTTTAACAAAATTGCATCACTTCCAGCTGAGCGGGTCATCATCGGAGACTGAATCACGCCGTCGGCACTATTGCATTTTTCCGCTGCCATGCGTTGTACCTCTGAAGGAGTCAATGATTGGGAGCGTTGTTTCTTAGATGGTAAGCGAGGTGCACCGTCTCGAGAATAGCGTGTGGGGCTAGATTGCTTAAATACTTGCATTGGGTATCGAATAGTACCCATTGGGGTTGTTGCCGGCGATGACATTCGACTCTGGTACATGGGTGAGGGATATTTTGAAGCGTAAAATGACAGCGGATACATTCGATTCACGGGCGTGGATATTCGAGCGCCGGATAGACTTGTGATGGGTCTTCCAGAACCGACATAGGACGTTATCAGATCAGCCACTGTATCGAATGGATCATCTTCAAATTGGTATTGAACACGTTCGTAGACCGTATCTGGCTGGAGAATCTGACGCGTGATGACGAAGTGGAGCGCTTGTTGATTCTTCCGGCAAGTGAGGACGTAATTGCCCGGCTGAGAGGTGCAGTCTCGGACGAGAAAGCAACCCTCGTCTCGGACTATATCCTCCGCGCGGCCTCGGGGGATTGCACCGTGATACCATGCGTGTGACCTGAGGTCGCGATTGTCTAAAGACAACTCCCATTCTAAAGCTTTTTTTAGGGTCAACTGGTCCATCGAGGGATCGGTGCAAGGCTCCTGAAATCAGAATTCATCAAATTTGTTAATGTTGTTAAATTAAGCAGAGCACATATACGACACTCGTGGTATGGCTGCTTAGTTTAGCAGTTTGTGATTTTGCTCACTGGTTTGGTGCTAATAACAAAGTCCCAAATCTATGGGACCAAGGATTAGGATTCATTGCATACGTGCTCGACTCGTGTGCACATTGCACAAATTTAACCAACGTACAGTAAACACAGTAAATGAGAACGGGTGGACTAAGGAATAGTAATGCACAGTACCCCAGCTGCTGGCATGTTGAATGCTTGATAAGGAAAATCCGCAGTGTAAAGGGAATATGCGAACAAATCTTCATTTGATTCCAGACAATGCCGAAAGTGCAGAAAAGTTAAAAGAGAGTATTTTTAATATCCAGTTCAGAAAACTCCGAATCTCGGAATAATAATTCCG
>JAODGC010000002.1:28132-58064 GCA_027574925.1 Ecitoglossa quadriceps | reverse complement strand
CTATGTTGTTTGTCAGTTGGATGGGAAAAGAAAATGTGGGATAAAAACGCTTACGTATTCCTGGACTGTATTTACCTGTGTACACGATAAATGTTAAATCATTTGAATATTTTCTGATATTATTCACACGCGGTGTTGGGGTTTATATCAACAGGAAGTGTTGAGTCTCAATTTAACTCGAATATGGAATAACTTCGTTTAACAGTTAATGCATTTTTCATGTCAGAACACTTACCATGAGAAAATTATTAAGACTTTTACTGCGTGTAGAGTCCGTTACTGTCTTCAAATCAGACCTATAACAAAAACAATCCAGGATGAAACAAATGTCTGTTTTAAAATAAAATATTATTCTTTCCGGTGCGCAGTAATCTCAGTAAAACAAGAAATATCATTGACAATATCCCATGCCATCATCAGAATGAAATTGCGACCGGTAATTAGACTTTCATTATCGTTAGCGCCAATCGGATCCGCGTTAAACCATTACCGCCGCACCGTGACCTTCCTGCTGCTGCGGCTGGTGTTCGCACAATTGCTTTGCAATTTGTTTTATGCCAAGCACCAGAATTCATTCCCGACGGGCGGCAACTTTCCCACATGCAGCCTTCCCGTCTCTCGACGTCTTTTGATATTGATTATGCAATTAAACTTCACTCTATCGCACCTATACATTTGGCACGTCCACGTGGATGCTTGGAGGAGAGCACTTTTGAAAAACCTTCAAGTGGCTCTCGGTGGGCGGTTAATGAAGGGTTCTTACACGGAGACATATGCTTAGATCTTTAGCTACTTTTATCACTCTCTGTGTTTCTTTCTTGATTCTTTATTTTCCTTCAAGGGCTTTGTGCCGAGCGATCCCACACATTGTTCCAGAGCAGTAGATTAGTTCTTTACATTACTTTTATGTCTGGTGTGCGCTTAAGGGAGAGCAGATTCCGTTTGCTAGGAAAATACAATATTTCTGTGAAAATAGTTTTTCCCTTTATTTTCATATTTCTTTTTCCATAAGCATAAGAATCAATATCGATGCATATTTCTATGCACCCCATATTTGATATTGACTAGACCTTTGGAAAGCTTCTGGATTTAAGAGGGGACACGCCGAAAATTCTTCTTTCCATCCTCTTGTTGAAGTTTCATTCCGGATAGCGACGTTTACGATGATGAACGAAGACATCGCAAAATCAATTACTGTGAATTCCGTTTGGCCGTTTCTCTTGTTAGTCTCCGAATTGCTCTATGACTCATCAGCTCCACCTAATTTGGGAAATTTGCACCATCATAGCAAGGGGTGTTTTTTGCGTGATTTTTACGTTCAGCAAATGCGTGGAAAGTGCTCAAAAACGTAAAATGCCCAAATTTATCATCCGCTTCAGTAAACTCGACGCCTCATGCCGAAAACTATCCAAACTGGGAATATTTATTGGGCAGTTGAGGGTGCTTTTTGCATTTTGGCAATTAACGCGTACGCGTGTGGAAGTGATCAAATTATTATTTCATAACACGAACACGAGTGGTCTGATTTGTGAACATGCATCAAAAATTAATTGAATTTTTCACATTGTAGGAAAATTTATTTCATGGCAAAGAAGTGAAGCGGTTGGGACATGTAGCGATGAAAGCAGCAAATTTATTCACTTATCTTCCACTACCTTTCCATTAAAATGACTAGAATACTCTAGGTCCTTAACTAGATTCCTATACCAAATGCAAATCGGATAGTTTTTACCATTTCTTATTGAATTCCAACGTAAAATGTTTGCCTACTAAAATAAGTCACAACCGTGAAGTGATAAATATAACAAGCCACCAGAAAATTGCAGAGTACAAGGTGAATGGCAGGAAGCGAGGAAGAAAATATTGTTAAATTACGAAGGTCCAACCGAGCGAGTGGGCCAGCAACTTGAGGAAAGCACTCAGGTCCTTGACGGTGGAGATAAATCCGTTCGCTTGCAGCCGGTTCCTGGCGAGCGTATATTGAATGCTCCCCGTCGCCATGTGCAAATGAAAAGCCCAAGAAAGGTTTCAGCCCTCATTTCATGTTACGCGATTCTGGGTACTTTAATGTACATGCAAGTTCTATTGCAGTTTATCATGTTTTTAAAGTGTCTGCAAATATCAAATTGATCATCAATTCATGATGCTCCAGAACAGGTATAGACAAGTTTTAAATATTTCATAGTTCTGACTTCTGCAGGACTCTTCAAACATCAAATTAAAGTGTCTTTTATAATGGCATCTACGTATAGATTATAAGTGAAATAAGTTTTCTTCTTTGTTAAACCTCGCCTCAGTTCGTATAAAATTCTACACCTTGAATGATCGATCATTCATTCGTAAACAACAACAACGACGCAACGATAAGGCGGCTATAATTTGAATGTGAATATACAGCATGCATATGCATGTCGGCTGGAGATTTCAGATAACTTGATCATTGTCAATAAATTTTACTACCTCCTTAGATTAGTATCAAAGTCGAAATACACTTACCATGCTCTGATTGCTGTGATTTAAATTGCATTTTGCAGGCAAATGGCGTTAAATTCAGGAGTAGCTCTTATTACGTTGCCTAGTTATTGTACGTTTAGTGCTCGTTTGCTTTGATTATACCGAGTTGATGGCAGTGTATGTGGACGGATTTAACGTTGTTATTCCTGCATATACTAATTAAAGATTGAGTGTTGCTTAATCATGTGCACTTTTGTAGCAATAAATTCACTGCACACTGGTCGATGGTCGACATCTAAGACCAAAGACTTCTCACTCAGAGACTATAAACACATCAGTCCGCGTTTGTGTGAACACAATTTTCTAAATTAATTGCAGCGACAACCGGTCACGCTTGCTTGCACACCCGGCAGACTTAATTAAAACAATGCTTTAGCCGTGGTGCAATTAATAGATGCGATTCACAACTATTTGTCTTCTTTGTTTTGTTTGCTCCAGTCTTTTGAACACACTTGCGACTATACAACTGCGATGTTTTCCAAATAGTATGATCGTCACAAGCTTTTATGTGTGCTTTCTGTGGTTTTACGAAATAAAACGAGTACTTATTAATGAAGTAATGCGGGCACGGCGATAGTGAGTGTACACTGTACGCAATGACAGTAATGTTGGAGTACGCCTGGATCGCGCTGCAAGATCGTGAATCGAAAAGGGCGCGGGAATCGAATGTGCGGCCGGGAGGCGAGGGTGCTCACATATACAGGGGACTCGTATGAACAAGGACTACTACAAATGCAAATCGCCCCCACCAACGCCAGTGTATCTTGTGCGGTGCACACGTAATATTGATCCAGGGGTGCGCGCAGCCGCCGATGCTGCGCGAGCTTCCCACCTCGTGGTGAAGTATCCTGTGTATCCGTTCGGACCCGCACGAGCCGTACAAGGCGCATGAGGCACATCGGGTTCGTTTCGGTGGTTATATATGACCGGTAAAACGTGGGGAAGGGCACATGAGGTTACAGGAGACGTGGCACAGACGAGGTGTATGATATGGGTGCGTTGATAGTAGGATGAAATGCAAAGCAAAGAGAAAAGGATCAGAAGGACAGAAGGAAGGGATGCAATCGTAACCAGAATTATGTACCGGATTTGCATAGGATTTTTAAAGATTATGAGTGCATAATAATGAAGATAATTTTGTTATAAAGTTAAAATTTTTCTACACTACTAAAGAGTAGTAAAGTAATAAACAAGTCAGTATGGTTTGTATCATCAGTACATGAGTGCAATGACAATCAAAACTATAAACTGCATACTCTATCCTCTTGTATTTGCAAAGCCAGTTCAATTATAAATTTCTGCGGAATGCTAACTGGAATCTGAAAATCTACACACTGCAGCCTACAATGTTGGATTTAATCGAGTTACGAGCGGCTCACATAATTGATTCACCCCCACTATCGCAAACTATTGTGTGGTAGGTTATGAAAGCAGATTGAAGTTTCCTGGAGCATCCGAAAGCAGTAGAAGCGGAAATGACCATTGTAAAAGTCAGTGATTATCCTTCATTATGGTTGTTGCGGTGTCTAAATGACTATTATTGATGGATGCTCCCTTCCAACTTATTTCTCGAATACAGGAAATCTCGCTCTGCGAGTATGCAAATCCATCATTGCGCATCAGCGTGTTGACTTGCGTGCGATGCGTTTGCATTCTGGGTATATCATTAACCAACGTCAGATATGCGTAAGTGGCATGAACACAATTATTGTTTGCGCGTCATGCATCCGCCTACGGAGTGGTGATATCGACAATCGACAATCAACATCGTTGAGTGTTCGTTGAGGTATTTCGTGTTGATCATAATGCAGCAGAGAAAGGTACCATTGAGAATTATTCTTGTTTAAATTAAAGCAATAATTGACTTTGTTGGTTTTTCTAAAAAATGATTTATTCCCAGTTATAGCTAAACTAAGGAGAAATCTTGGAAGTTAGATAAGCCCTCGATAGTTTCAATTATCCGTCAATGATAATGATTTCTTCATACTACATTTCTGCAAGATGTGTCAAGTGCCTTACCTTGCATCCTCTTGAATTATCTTCCTGTGATTATCAACAGCAACACTATGCCGAATTGATGTCATCCGCTGATTAACCATGAACGAATCATCTGCTGATTTAAACAAGCCAATTATATTCCTATCCTAAACCATGGTTATTACTTGATCTACCATAATATTTTGATCGCAGCGCCGTTAAGCTGGTCATTATTGCAGCGCGATGCGAAGAGATCTTCACGCCGAATTGACGGATATCCGCCTCGCTGCAGTCGATGAGATTCTCCACACCATACACATGTTTGAAGACCTCATTGTACTGCTGGAGGTCGAGCGCCTTTAACCAGTAATCCACTTCCAAATGTTTGCGCTGTATGCGTTGTGGTGCTGCCGGTTCAATATCCACCGGCTTATCTGCTTCCTTTTTCACCTTGTCCTCGACGCTGACGACGTCCAAAGTGTTAACAGTTGCGACCGACGGCGTGGTGCTCAATGATTCGTTGACTGAGTCTTCAGTTACACAAGTTCGCTGAGTTTGCACTGCAATGCTGTGGCGGTGCTTAGAACGGAGTGATATCAAGGAACCGAATCGATTCCAGGACAAGCCTATAAAAGAAAATTGATTGTTTATGGTAAAATTAATTTGTAGTGGGTTAAGTTACCCTGGAATATCGAGGTATTTGCTGACATTTTGAAGAAATAAAGGGTTAGGCGTTGAGTTTATGGGATTTGTGGTAGGACTATATTGAATTTGGTTTGTTGGTAACGTTTATATGAGTTACTGACTGATAAGAGGTATCACCAAGATTATCTGGGCAAAATTACACAATATAGATGTTTGGTCTGTTTTTTTTTTCTTACTTCGACCACAAAAACGGAAATAATAACAACTTTAATTAGAATCCATTGGTTCTAAATACATTTAAATGGTAATCAGTAATAAACTGATATGGTTGATTTGTTTCATTGTTTAAAAGTTTCCAAATGCTCTCGAAATTCTGATGTTGGCATTGTTTTTATTGTTTGCAACATACAAATAAAAGCAATCTTTCAATATGTTTTTAATTCCAGGAAACTATTAAAGATTAGCAAGACTAGTAGGAATCTGGGACAGTGCTGGTTCGGAGGATTCCATTCTAAAGCTCAATATTCATTGCAAATTAAAATTTTATAGCGCAACATATTATAGCCTACTAATTGGGTTTTGCCATTAAAAAATTATGCATAAAATAAGACAATAAACTTGTTCAGCTATGTTGAACAAGTTGTCTAAAAGTAATTATTGAAAAAGGTAAAAAAATCTTATTAAACAAAGCAAAGTTGTAGCAAAAGTGGATATTTTCAATATGAAACTGTATTCTATTCTGATGATGCGACACTAATTACAGTTCCACAATCGGCTGTTCCGGAATAATTTCATCTAAATAATCGAGAATATAGATTTTAAAAACAATTGCATTGTCTTGTTGCTTAAGAATACATAAATTTTATACAGAAATTAATTCAGTTTTCAATTCAATTTAATGTATCAAATCTACTTATAACAAAAACTCATTGGTGGATTAGCTATCGTTAGGTCTTCCGAAATGCCGAAATGCCTCAAACTCTTTAACGTGCCATCAAAAATTACTAAATTAAATTCTCAAAAATGAATAACTTCAAGCAGCAAATGCTAAAAAATCGTAATCGCTTCGAGGTCTGCTTGATCCAACATTAGATGAAGGTAAAAAATATCATACGAATTAAAGAACAACTCAAATTCCTTTGGACTGATGATTGTTATTGTCCAACTGCATAGATATTCGATGAATTACCAACAATGACTTTATTCAAAGCCAATTCATTAATCAACTATTCAATTGCATCTAATTAGTTCAATACTTACTGCTTTTGCTCCGCTTGCTCTGTTTAAGTCTACTTGAAGAAGTTCCCATGGCTAACCAAAGCAATCCTTTTCTTTCAAACTGTGAATTGTATTTTGTTATATGCCAGATTCGCTTTGTTATTTTACTACTTCACTGTTTTACAACACAATTTTATAACCACAGACCACAAGTCGCCTTCCACGAACACCCACCAGGTTCACCATGCACACCTCGAATACCGTGAATACCATGATGTAACCGCAACACTCTTTCAGACACGTTTTGTCATTTTTATTTGTAAATTACGCGCATGATGATGATGTTACACTCTGCAAAAATCATAAGTTATCTAATCAGCATCACGACTACTTAATGTTCTCTTCAAATGTTACTGAGTTGCAGTTGTAATCTTAATCTTCATTTAAACAAAGCAATAATGCATCCATTAAAAAATAGTACCTGTGATAGCATTTTTATCAGTTATCCACTTCCACTAACATTGAATATTTTCTAGTTAATTTCACTTCTTCGTTGGAATAAAATCATTTCTTACTTATTCTGTAATCAGATATATAACACCTTATCGCGTCTTTACCTTATACGGCAGTACCTCATGTGGGTTTTGATAATGCATTTATTGTCGAGCACCACCTACGCATGGAAAGTAATCCACATTGGACAATAAAGGCTTTAAACCTTTAGAGATAGATCATCCAAATGCACACAAAGTAGGTGATTATTTCCTCAATGAGCTACAATTCGCACCACACTGAGTTATGCGCTGAATAGTTATAAATGTAAACATTGTTTGGGCACGTTTTGAAAGGTGTCGTTTTATTAGTGCAATCTGAGACATTTTCGTCGACACCTACCGAGTAACTATTAACTTGTGCTTAAGAATAACTCGAGTAGTCTGTAGTCTGAGCCACACATGCTTAAACGGGTATTGTATGTTTAAGTTGACAAAGTAAATTGTGCATTTGGAAGTCAGATAAGTTAGACAAACAGTTGGAGATAAGATCTGAACAATCTAACTGTTTCCGCTAAAATGCGAGGAAATTGACAGTGAGCTCATCTAAATGTTTTATTGTGTCCGAAATCAGTTTCTAATAAAAATGTTTCCAAGTGAGACATTCAAAAAGGTGTTGTGTAGATTAGTTGGTCGCAGGGTAGCTTTCGGAAACATGTTGCATTTTACTGACGCTTGATGAATGACACTACTTTCTAGGAACATCTAGTTGTTCATCTTCATCTAGTTGAATTTATTCAAAAACGTGGAAAACGTGAGAATACTTGGGAGACTTCAATTAACTTGTCTGAGTCTGGGTCTACGCCACTTTAATGCAATGCTTTAAACGTGCCAATGACCAATAGACAAGTTGATAGCCTTGTGAAGTTGACAATTTGAATCGTTTTATTATCTTACAATGAAAACTCAGTTCATCGCAATCATAAATTCCGTAGTAGTAGTCATTAAATAGACAAGCATCGATTTAAGAGATTACATTAAAATTTGATTATTGAGAAAGATTAACGTTCTTATAATTTAAATGTATCTAGTCATTAATAGTAACCTTCAGCAGATTCTTAACATATTAGATTGTTAATCATGTTTATTTTGTCTCTTTTTCCTGTTTATAAATAACGTATTATGTCATGTAGATAGATTCAATAATAATCGATGCATTACGCATAGCATAAAATATCATGTTTTGAAATGTATTATCATTGTATTTCAAAATGATAATACAGTATATTGCGGTTTACATTCAATACTGAATTGTAATCTAAATCGTAATTCATTTAAAAAAAAGTTTTGGTTTTTTGTTCGAAAGTTAGTGAAATAAATCCATCTTCAACTCATTTGCTCAGATAACAGGTAGTTGACAAGTACTAATTCTATGGTTTATTCGAAAAATTATCCAATATCCCTAAAGATATTTTTACAAATAACAATACCTCCAATGCCACAATAAACTTTGGCTTCTGTTTTGTAATCTGGGCGTAATTTGTAATTTTAGAATCTGTGAACAAAAGTCCAGTGCTAGATTTTCGATTGTGTCGTTGTATTGTTAGTGTTTTGAAGAAATTGCATACACAGTTTATATACTGAATTACCATTGCACCGGAAGTCTAAATTTGAATAAACCAAACAGCGACAGTGTATGAAATGTGATATTTTTATGCACACAATGAGCAATTTCGACCTTTGGCTACCGAGCGAAATGGGCACGTTACTGACTTCCAGATATTTTTAACCATTTACATTGAAAGTGTCAGATTTCTGAACTACAGAAAACAGATGGTTGCCAAACGGAGGCTACTCAAGAAGTCGGGATTAATTCTAAACTTCTAAGTCATTCAAACTTTAGTTATGAACATGTATAACAACTGTATAACAATCAAAACGTGCTTGTGAATCCTCATAAATTTATTTGGACTTTATAGACACCATTGGATACCACTCTTCCTCCCACATATCCATTCAATTGAAAAGTTGAAATCATGTTGAATTGAATTGCTGCCATTTATGTATCAACTATAATCATGTGAATGGAATTGGTGTGTTATTTGTTTGGCTTTTTAGTGTTTAAATTAACCACCACTGGTCTCTTGATAATAATCAAGTATCAATGATGCAATTCACTTCTAGTAACTCCTCTTTCGAATTACTCAACTCTAGCTATGCTATCGCTTGTTACACCCGAGGATAGGAACACTACGATCAACAAATATTTCAAGCACATAAATCACATGGTTAAATTAGAATTCGCTTAATTGGATCCCATCGCTTTTCGATTGCTGTATCACAAACAGAGCAATGACGTGGTGTATTTGCAATGTTGCGATACTTGCATCACTAAAACACCATTCGTAAATAGCAATACAATGTTTAACATTAATGCGTTTTGTTGATTAATATTAAACATTACAACGCTGCGCGGTGTCTAATTACGTTATTCACGATAATTACATAAGCAGGAATAATCATGACAAATTAATAAACAGTTTTTAACACTGTTTGCACTATGGAAAGCACACGTTATTAAGAAGAACGAGATTATAGAAGTTGTGTAAACTAAAAATTTTAACAAATAGCAGAATGTATTTTTCAAAGCACTTTACAACACTACAAATCCACTTTTAGGAATTAAGATGGTATTGTATTTTTGAACGGTTGTGAAAACTTTTTTATTACACTATCAACGTCAATCACAGGAGTCTCTGAGCTGATCGATGTTAAATCAAACACTAATCTGTGCGAGATTTTGCTACCAGTTTACCGACGGACTTACGTTTTGATTTAAGGTTTTCAGTTTTGAACTGCGCTTGACGTACTGAGTGCCAGGCATCTCATCAGTCGACTGCTGAGCCGCCAGGCAGCAGACCCCGGCAAGGTTGGCATAGCCGGTAAATTTGCCATTACCTCCATTACCATTCAATGTGCATATTAATTAATCGCCTGTCAATGTACACCTTGTGCCACCATTCAGTGCCGCGATGTCACACTCTGCATATGCAGCAGTCAGGAAAAGGTGTCCATTCCTCCATATTTAATAAACGTGTCTAAAGTGTTCATAAGCTGTATGTATGACGTTATTGCGGTGCTTTTTGTATTTTTATCATGTAATGTCATTGTAGCTCTATGAAATTCTTGATTCAAATTTGTGATTTTAAGAGATAATAATGGAAAATTCTTTCTAAATCCAATGATGTAATTAGTTTTCACTCAATGCTTCATTTGATACTTTATTCCAATTCAAATTATTTAAACTTGTGGCTCTTTCTTTACTATAAACGACCGAATGGATATATACAAGTTATTGCATCGCAAACAAATTTTCATGGCGGCTAATATGTCGGACAGGTGTAAAATATGCTTATTTCAATCAAAGACATGCCTGTAGAAGATGAAAATTGATCCAAAATATAGACTAATGTCAATCGAAGCAGAGTCTATTACATTTAACAGTTTTAGGATGAAACTGTGCAGTCTTCTAATATGTCAGTCGCACTATGCGATACTAAAATCCACATTTGGATTATGATTCAATTATTTTTAAGCTAATTGACTTTCTGAAATAATAAAATGTGAAAATTGATAAAAGTGGCTTGATATGCTAGTTATATACCTTAAATGATTTATGAATTAATTAGGAGTTGAAACTAAAAACAAACTAAAACAGAACAGGCTGAATATCTCAGAGAATATTAAATTTTAATTGGATTCCAAATTCCACGCGAATTCATTAATTCTAAAGTGAATTCATTTAAAATAACATGCAGTTTGGAATTGATACAGTTTGGATTTTAATTAATTTCACACTGCGCTAACAAAAATATTTACTTTCCATGTTCTATTTCAAATAAATCAACAAACAACGTGATAAAGATATACCTCATTATCACACTACTCATTGAAGATAAAATACCATCCATTGTTAGAAGCTCATTATTTGACTTGATTTACAATTGATCCACAATGTGCTATTCATTAAACTCGGTCAGGCATGCTCTTCGCACATCAACACAAAGCAATGTTGACTTACTAATTGAATAAAGTGCCTGCATGCCAAAGTACACAAGCGTAGTTCAAATGGCACTAAGTTTGAGCACAATATCATAATTGAAATGTAGATAGAACGATTTTTGTGCGCAATTTCTTGCAAATTTTGCATCAAAATGCCGATCAAGTGCTGATGTAATCCTTAAAGATTTTCATGGTTACAGTGTAGTATTATATAAAATACAATGTAACGCTTACTCATAAATATTGAGATTTCTGTAACGTAATACCTAGCTCAAGGAACGAGCTATGAAAGTATCAAGTCATGAAGAAATTCTTTAGATAGAGCATGGTTAACCATTAATTTAAACACGTGACTGGTTTGCTTTTTTGTCTATTTTATGTTTTGGTACTCGTTGAACAGGAAATTGCTTTACTTACACTTAAATCGGTTGCACTTGGCTGGCTGAAATTGCCTCGTTATTACATCCTGATCACGTTGTTGTTGTTGTCGAAAAATATAGGACACGACAATCCGCTTAGGGACTTCAAGGAGTGTTAAACATAGCAAACACTAAGAAAACTCTGCACGCACTCACGACATCAATAGATATCAATTTTAAAGTTTCTTGTGGCATTTTCACTCCCATTGTGTTCACTGTTCCGCAATTTAACTTAGTTTACTTAGCTACGAACTTTCATTTGACCCACTGGTAAAATAAATGAGGTAAACACGATCTATTTAATGTTTTTTTGAACTTTGACATTGGGATTTGCAGATGAAAAATAATAGTAACAATGAACATTAGAAGAATTTGATTTAAATTTAATATTTGATCATTTCTGTTTTTGTTTTTTTGACGTTGTACAAAAACTGATATAGAAGTCGTGAATGTCTGTTGACGGCGACGTCAAAGACCAAATGCCACTGTGGCCAATGCAGCTGATTCGGTCGATGCATTTCTTGTCTTCGGCAACGAGCGACCAAAAAGACCTAGAAGGTTGTTGGGTCGAAGGTAGGGTCTACCTTTATGCCATGCATGCCACATGCCCACATACCACGCGGCAAAGAATGAAGAAGATGGTACTCTGCGCACTCTTAGTACCAGTGCTACCTCTTGGTGTTTTGTACATATATGATACGCACACATTAATAGTGAGGCATTAAAGTTTGCCGCTTCAGTGAAAATGAAACGAATGGTTGTAGCGGATGGGCAGTGAGCAACTGTGTAGTCGGAGACTTACATTATTGGGCTGGTTGAAATTATAGTGGATGGATTTGGTTGTAATGACTATGCTTGCTGTGAGTAATGGTTTCTTAGTTTTCCATATTGAACATTTTCGAAAAAGTGTAGTAATAAGAAAATTTAATTAGAAATTAATTATTGTAATAGTAATTTTTAAAATATTTTATAATTAATCACTTCATTGGCAAATATTAATAAAGATATCTGCATGTACATTGCCTTTCTAGATTTCTTCTATATATATATTGTGTAATATAGAGTTTTGTTGTTCGTATTGGCCATCAGATGGCACAAGAAGCTATATATAATTTAGGAAGTCCGTTTCATTTCCCCTAGATGGTGCACTATGTAGTAATCTTTTAAAATATTTTTCTAAAATCTGATAAAATATTTCTAAAATAATTTATTTCCTCTAAGCAATTTTCTTATTTATGCTTTAAAATACTTTTCTTAGAAATCAATCAAATATAGCTTTAATTCTTTTATAATGAAATCAATGTTTGTTGTTCAATTTACTGATTTGACTTTAATCTTTTTATGATAATGTCCATTACGATACCATCACTCATCAACTATAGGTAATTAAGCAGGGAATTTCATATTTGAGTGACATGCAGGGCTTCTTCGAAAGCTCATCATTTATGCTTCAATTACCATTTTAGGGCCCGGCCGCAATAACAATCTGCACTCACACTTCATTTGATTAAAATCACCGACTGGCTTTTCTGACGCTAAATTAATCCGCCTGCCTGAATTTGTGAATGCAATTGTGCTGATTAAATTGATTCATCAGCATATCTGCGTATTATTAAATAGTGTCGTAGTTATCACAGATGCGTTGGTTTTTCGAGTTGAGGAGTTGATTCAATTCGGAATATTTCTACAAATTACAAAGTTGAATTATATGCATATACAAGTTGTAAGCAAAAACCTTATGAAGATGGTAGGGGTTGTTGGCGGTATGATGCTGATATTTTATTCATAATGCGATAATAAAAAATTCAATTAAACCAGAGGACCCGTGGGTGTTCGGCTCGCTGGCAACCAGGGTTGGAAACCGAAACGAGCTCCGGCTTCCCAACAATCGCTTACTATTGCTTCTCGCATGCTTCTCATTCTGCATTATCCTATATCCGAGGACTTTTTGTAGGCGAGCGCGCTGGCTCTTTGGTGGTGCTTTAAAAACGGGTTTGTTCAAACTGCACCCGCGAGTATTACAATGCTATAACTATCCTAGATTTCGACTTTTCCTATTTTATATGTTAACGTTTGCCGGTAGAGCCTAGCGGCACAACGGGCAAAACCAACAGTGCGCGGCTTGACGGTCGTAAATAATTCAATTGCACATTTCCACCTCATGCTCTACCCGCCACCCTTTTCTCATTCTGCCTCTTTGTGGGCAGACCTTTTTAGTTTTATTTGCCAATCAGTCCGACCGTGCAGGATGGTAGTGAGTATGTAGGGTTTTATTAAAATTGCTATTGTGCTAATAGAATTAATGCAGAAATGTCTGGAAATTAAATTTAGAGAAATATTGTTGTGTTTTAGTTGGGGAATAAAGTTTTGTTGCAACTAAATTGGTGTCCCTAGTGGCAAACATTATTTTAATTAATTCACATTGGCCACAAGTTAAATTTTCCAATACATTTAAATTCATCATAAAATAAATTCTAATGTGATTGTTGGAACTATTGTACCTAAATTGACTGGCATTTAGTCTTTTCTAAAGACTCTCAAAAAGGCGGGAGCGGCAAAAATACTGAAGCAATGCAATACCGTCGACTCCATTGCTGAGATGCCCATGAAGCACCGGTAGAATGGAAGGCTGCGTATGTTAAGGATTTCTTTTATGATACTGCACTTTTCTCTCTCCATCCCTGAACGTCCAGCAGTCGCCTCCCTTCACGCCCCGCGTCTACTCTTCTTTCGGACTAATTGCGTTTCGTAATTCTGCATACAAATTCGTCCATTTGCTCGTCCGAAGCGATTCTCGAGTGTACGAATAAGGGCGCGCGAAGTGTTAACGAGAAACGAAGAGAAAATAAGCACAAAGCCGTGCGGGCCTCGCGTGCGAGAGCTGCCGGGGTTCGGAAAAGATTATGCTCATTTCAGCTTCAGCGCTAGAACGTTTAAAGAGTAAAGAGTAACAAAAACACTATGGCCGCGGCGTCCAATTAGAAATTTTAGGAGCGACTTTATAACGAAGCGGGACTAACTAATGCCGCCGCCGCCGTTGGGAGCGCATAAACACGGGCCACCAGCGCAACGCATCGAAATTGTACCTGGATAATAAGTAGTATAGCCATATGATTGCGCAATGGTTATGCCCTTTTCGTTGATTAATTCTTTACGAGCGCTTTCGTTAATTAACCCTTTTCTATACCTACGTGTGCGCGTGTTCTACAATTACATCCAACGTCGCTCATTAACGCCACTTGCACTTCCGCCTGCGCCGAGCTTTGAACTACCGTGGGTCAATTAGCACAGGGGTGGAGAATTTGGGAAATGTACAAATAAAGAATGAAATAACTGTCCCACCAAGAAGATTGAAATTCCCACAGGGTAGTAGACGGTTAAAAATCGTCAGCAATCCTTCAGAATGCCTATCTTCTCGTCTCAGGCTTGACAGTGCTTGTTTCTAATAGACTACCAAGTCACGAAGACATTCCAAAAAATGTCTCGAAGATGGACTGCAGCAGCCCAATAGTCAATCCAATACACGACAAACATTCACTGAATCCGTGGTAACAAATGAAGTGTCTAGATGTCTACAAGCTGCCTTTATTGCACTTGCCAAGCAAAACCGAAACAAATTGAAAAATATCACTGAAATTAAAAAGCATGGCTTATGAGAGTGAAGGGCTACTTATGATTATTCACAAAATAAATACAAGCGGTTTTGGGTCATGGCGTCAAACGAAGCGGAAACCTCTAATATAACTCAAAACACCCTTGAAATTATGGCGCGTGTTTAGTTTAGTTCAACTTGGTGCACTTCACCACGCAACGTGTGGCCGCTTCAACTATTTAAACTTAGCGGAAGGGTCACATATGCAAACACCACCACGCCTAAATGGTGCCAAGGAAAAAGGGGTGATAATTCTGACGCAATTTTGGTGCGGACACATAACACTGCCGTATAATAACATTTTTTACGCACCCTCCGAGTGTAGTTTTGTCGAGGTGCAAATAAAAGTTTGCTGGGCTCGCAGGAAGGAGACAGGAAGGAAGGTAGGAAGGAATATTATACAATCTAGAAAAGGTTTTGCGGTAATTGTTATAATTGTAAGAACCTCAGGGAGACGTTCAGAGAGGGTTAACTACATTTTCAATTATACTTGTTGAGATATAGAATATGTGGAGAACAATAGAATATGAAGATACTTTACACATGTGTACATTCGAACACATAGGGACATATAAATTGGGATGGTTTTCTTAAAAGTAATTCAGCACATGAGAAGTTTGTATAAATCCTTGGTGGGCACATTGTTCTTATTACTCATTAATTAAAAAATATCAAAATTATTTACAAAGAATCTAGTAAAACGTATCTACTAGATGGTAAGATAAATATCCTGGAGGAACCAAGGAAGGCTTTGTGCCAGTTCTTCTAATTATAAGAATCGTAGGGAACGAGATATGAACGGAACGTTATATATAATTTTAATAAACCTGTAGAAATATATGAAGAGGATCACAAAAAAGAAGATAGGTAACTTCTAGAGATAAGACAAAAATATCATATTATTTAGATAAGATTTAGATTGAGAAGTGTATTGAGAACATGAGGACTTAGAGTAAATTTAGTTGCAACTATTAGTGACTTCTTTCATCACCAACTTCAATTATATATCAAGCATTTATTGTAAAGTTGAATGTATAACTATTGATAATAAGCTATAGAAATGTTCATGAAATATAAACACAGGGTGGCCCATATTTTCAATTATTCTTCTTGTAATGTAGAATAGTATATGTGATACCTGCTTCACACATACCCTCCACACATACAAATATTATAATATATATAATAGTGTACTACAAATGTAAATGTGTAAAATGAGCATTAGTGCAAATAGTGTTGATTCTTCAAAGTAGTTTTCATTTAAATAATAGCAGAGCCTAACGAATAGTAGGAATGTTAAATTGTAGAATTGTGATTGTATGAAGTACACTCTACTTTTATCGCCTGGTGGAAAAGTTAAGACGTTATACATATTGATAGATCAATTGGATTCGAAACGATTACACCGATAAAGACGTTCCCGCGAGAGTTGCGCTCCTTAGATCTATTTATCGACTCTGCATCAGAGCTGGGGAAAACGCCAACTGCACATTTGAGCCTCCCCGGTAACCGTTGAGAGGTATGCGTTTGTATCCCAAATTCTATTCGCACAAGGGGCAGAGTGATCTATTGCAGCGGACAGTCATCATTAAGCACCCCTTACGCATTCCAACGCTTGGATCCTTACGTCGATTCTCAAATGTTTGAATCCATCTGTATTATGTCAACTCATGTATGTCCAGATCACCATTTGTTGTTCATACTTAGGAAATAGAAGCTCCGTTAAAAAGTTGTTGTTGGTTGTGTATTGTGTAATATCACCTGTTACATTCCACAATTCAATTAACAAATTGACGTTTTAATTTTAATTAGTTGAAAGTATACATTGAACATGCCGACACGATGGTTGATGACTTGAGATAGCACTATTGTACGTTGTGCACGGACGTGTAATAGGATTACGTATGTGTTTATCTACGTCACGGCCATCATTAAAACCACCTCTGGGGGCTGTTGGGCATCGTGTATATCTTGGGCTTGCAATAGCAACAACGCTTTGTTTGCGCTCACCGACTGGCGCGCACACCGGATTATTAACTGATTGGTTTCAAGTTACGATTGATTCGCATTGTTCATTACGTGATTAGTTTAGTTTAGCAATGTTTTGCTGTCTCTCTGTCTCCCAGTCCTGCCGACCCACCGAGGGAAATTAAAACAAATGGAAATTAAAACTTGTCAATACATGCAATCTTAATCAATTTCATTACTGAGCTTCCGAGTCCGAGTTGTGTTGATGGTTGTTGTGTCACTTTGTCATTTTTCACTCCAGCAATGACGCTGCAAAGGGAGCAATTATTTGCGCACCCCTGTGACGGATATTTGTAAATACGTAACCTGTCACTGGACCAATGGGCTGCGTAGTGCTGGGCACTGGATGGGTGCTCTAGTGGGGTCGGTGGCAAGCGATATTTATGAACAGTCACTGAGGTATGTAATAATCTGAGGCCGGATTTAATTTGGCGGACTGATTTCACACTCCGGCCTGGCGGCGGCGCGCCGAGAGCGAAGTGTAGTTAATCACTCGCCATGCGTAGGGGCATTCATTGCAGCGGATGCTAACATTGCGAGCATTTCCAACTGCTCAACTAGCTACAATTTATAGGGGCTGTGGTATTTTACTTGTGGAGTTGGTAACAAACTGCAGAAAACGATGATGCTTCAAGAAGAAGTCAGATATTTAAAGGAGTGTAATAGTACTTGAATGGATTTAAAATAAAATAAAACAAAAAGGTTCATATATTTACTCAAAAAAAATAGTCAGAATATACAGAGTATTTTATTTGTTATAAGATAGAGAAACAAAAAAATCTACTAAACCCATGTTCCAAAGTCTTCCTATATTTAATATGATTAATATTGCTTTAAATCCAGTTCATTGAAATCATTGACAGGTTTATTTTAGTTTAGTTAATAATACTTAATGCAAATATTTATTATTATATTACAGAACTTAATCGATTTCTTACTGAATTTTCAATTTAACATGTATGTGAGTTTTATCATAGTTTATTATACCAATTTATTTTAGTTTGCATTCAATAGATGTCCCTGGGTGTCTGTGAGTATGGACAAATTGATTTTTTTTCATGTAGCAAACATGGATCTCAGAATTATTGTTGTTATCGGTAAGTCTTAATCGTAGAAATTGCAACTAGAACAGAGATTATGTACTGTTTTCTTTATAAATGATGTTTTATTGTTAATAAGTAAGTGCCTTTGAATTTTTGCTTCTTTAATTTCTAACTTGGTTTATTAATATATTTAAAAAAAAAATGCTTGAGATAATATATCTTATTTCTTATTCATATGATTATTTAAGATAAACAGCGAATTTGACTGCAACCAAAATATGTTACAAGAAATATTATTTCCTTAATTCTGAAACCTCCTAATAAGCTAACAATTGGTTTGGTTGTAGATATTGTTTTCCATTTGAAACAAACTTTATCAATTAAGAGGTAATAAAATCGTATAGTAACGTTTTCCCATTTCAAGATAATCCCCAAGCACATAATTCAAAAATTCTATGTCATTCTATGACATCATTGCCACTGAAGATTATTTTGTTAGTGAAACCTTGCATAATGCTTTGCCTCACGCGATGCTTTAGTTTTTAATGTTGCGCACTGAGCACTAAATTCATAACTCTATGAATAGTTCGCACTTACTTCGGATAGTAAACATGCGCCGCACACAAACGCAAATGAAAAAGGACTCTCTCATCCTGCCGCTACACCGTGCCGTACGCCGCCTATTCAAAGCAATGTAAACACCAGAATGTTAAGTGTAAATTTTCAGGCGCCGATTCGTCATGAGGTCATTAAAAATTCCCGCAATTAGGTAACTTGTGCTCCCGACACTTTGAAAAGAGTGACAAATATTGCCCTGAACGCTTTGTTGTGAATGCGCGTAATTATTTACGTTTTGTTTGCTCTTGCCAATCCATTACCCTTAGTTACTGCCGAGGAATATGACTAATGAGGTACAAGTTGAAACGCCTGCCGTGTATTTGTCTAATTGATTGCTTTGAAGCAAACGTGGGCTCTTTGGGAGAATGAAAAATATGGATTAATCAATTGCCCATTGGCAAACAGTGACAATTAAGTGGTGTCATGCTATCAATCGGTATTAGCTATCGTGTAATAACTTAATTTTTACTTGGTAGGGTAATTTTTCAGGGCGCAGGAAAGAAAAAGCGTATAAACTATTTGGGAATGATGGTCTTATGTTGGAAATGTCTGATATATTAAATTCAAGCTTGGAAATATTCGTTTCCAATTTCTCTCAACTATGCGCAACCCTTGCTTGAAGCGCTGGAACGCGCTGCGACGACGTGGTTGAATTATTGCCAGCGCATATTTATAAGAACGGTTTGTCATGTCTGAAGTTTAGATTAGATTTTATAATAAATGCAAGGAAGTTCCAGGGCAAGAATGTGAATTTGCTTTGGCATATCTCTAAGATTTTCAAAGAAGCAATAAAAACCTCTTCCTGATCAAACTGAGTTAGACGCTTAGTCTTAATTAGGATCTACTTAATGCCCCTAACGAATTTTGTTTATGTGTTGAATCGTTTTTTGTACGCAAATTTAACTTCCACGATGCTGCTTTGTTCTGAAGTTACATTCAAAGTTCTCTCTTTATTTTGCATCCGAATATTTCAACTCATGGTAAAATTATAAACAGTTTAAAAGTGTTTATGCTGGTGAAATTTTTACAAAGATCTTGTTCTGCACATTCGGCTGAATATACTGTAGGGATACAGTTGTTTTAATAGCTCGCCGGGGTGAAATTTTTTCGTTGCCTGGCTGAAAAGTTTCCTCGCTTAAAGTGCTGGGGCACACTCGGGCGTCCAATTTTTCACCTCAATATAACCTCACAGACGCACTAGCTGCAATTGTGCAGACCTTAAGAGATCATCGAAAAACTCACAAAGTGTCGTTACGTTCTTAAAAGCGGCGCGAGGCGTGCTTTTATTCATTTTTGATTTGCTTCAGATAGAAATTTGCGGCGTGCAGTGAGCGGTTGTTGGTTTGGAGCTTTCGCAAGCTTTTGCAATTGCGGTGGAGTTTGCAACATCCACTCGATCCACTCACGTTATGTGATGCTATTGTGTTGGCGCGAGTGCTTTGCATGGTGCACATAAAAGCAGGAATATCTGGGAGACAAACGGTCTAGCTTCAGATTTGCATGAGGGAAAATCATGTATTATTAAAATAATTTAAAGCGTCGGCTATGCAAGTTTACTCTTCGTGACTATATCATACAAACTGTTCCAGAAACGAATCTAATTTATCAAAACCCACCAAAAATCCATCAAAACACCCATAATCTATTTATTCTTTAATTTATCCTTAATGCATTATTTTAAAGATCTCCAATTTAGGTTTGTTATGTACCGTTTGGAATAGCTTAGAACTAAATTTATTTCCTTTAACACCCTGTCATCCCTGTGTGATCACAGCGAAGGTGGAGCTTTCCGACGAGATGCGCAAAACCATAACTAATGCATGGAAGTTGCGCGACATAAAATATGTCCTTTTACATAGAGATACATAGGTTGTGCCAGCACCCGCCGCCACATTATGCCGCCCACTCGTGTGTTTTGCTTGCAGAGACCGCGCTGCAGCGTTATGGCCTCCCAGCAAGGTGAATTTATCCTGACTAGACTGGATTTGTCATAAAACATTTTTTATCATTTGGTCCAGCTTGATATATCATGTTTTGCAATTTGCAATCAAAATTTAAATTTTTATTGCACTCTTTAAGCTAAACCTCATTGTAGCAGTTATCTAAGGATAACGCAAAAAACAGTAATAATGTTTTATCGGTAGCAGGATGTCTACTGATAGAAGCATCACGTAAAGTCTATATGGAATGTATCAGCGAGTAAGTTGTTAACTGATGGCAAGCACATTTAGAAAATCATTGAAATATTCATCGCTTTTGGTGCGATCATACCTTCTAATTTAGTTTTATCGGTTTATCGTTTTGCTGGCGATTACGTGTCGTCGATGCCGCAGCAAAAATTGTCGCAAGTTGTGAATTTGGCATGAACTTCCCAGTGAGATGACAGACCTGGGACCATAGAGAGGAGGCAGGTTGGGATGTGTAAGCTATATGAGTGGGTCTCACGTAAATATACGATAAATGTGAATTTTGATGATGTCGGGAGGTCGCGATCGGAAAAGTCACTATGCATAATTTAGTACATGTTGTAAAGGACTAGCAGGTTCAACAAATAAAAACTAAAGTAAGAAATGTTATTTATTATTATTTTGGTTGCAAGTGTTGGGTGTGCAGTCCAATTGTGGTTGGTGTGCGGTTTTACGCGGTTGGTGGTTTGCATGGGATTCGTTTCCTTTTCGATTTGGTGAAATCGAAAAAGTAAACGGCCGTCGAAAGAAATGAACGCATATCAAGTTGAAGCGTCGCATGCACAAATCGCTAGTAAAATATGCCAATATTCCTGACGTTTTTCCTCTGTCCTATGCTAGGCTAGTATGCAATAGCCGGCTGTAATTCATCTCGTGGGAGATTCGCATAAAATATGGAACAAAATTCATAAAATGACGAATCTTGTGCATCTCATCAAGCTTTTGCCTTTCGCTCTTGATGTCTTTCAATCATCGATATTATCCGAGCGTATCTTTCATCTTTTATGTATCAAATGTACCATACACAACACACAGAGAAGGCTTAACACTTCAAATCATCAATAACTATTAAATGTACTACTTGCTTATTAATTGCAAAAGACGTAACACTTTCAACAGCTCCAAAGATTTAAAAAATATTAGACATTTTTGGGTACAGCAAAGATACCCAATTTTATTGGTCCATCCCTGTTATAGTATGTCCCATCATTCACTTAAAATGAATGTACAAAACTTACACTCAACTCGGTGGAGACAGCCAGCGGCGGTTGATACACGTATGACGAAAACGGGCACCGGGGGCGCACAAAGTTCAGCCGCACGCGTTCCCTCAGCCCGGTACCTTTTAGAGTTATTGAAAAGCTCGCGATCGCATACGTCGCGAGCGATCGCAGTAAAACAGACTGCCGTCCGGGCGCAACTCCATCGGGACCATCATGTCATATTTTACTTGGACACTTAGAGCGCCCTATTTTACTGCCGACTTATCAGTATGTACCTATCTAATGCTACAACTATTTTGCTGTTTGCACGCGCTCACGTTCCACTGCTACCTAGAGTCAACTATTTAAAACAACTTTAACTAAAACCGAGAGAACTATATTTTGTTAACCTTATTTTATTTGGTAATATTCATATTTCAGCGTAGTATAGTGCGGTAAGTCATTTAAAGGAAATTTTATCAAGATATTCTTAAGATAATGCGTTTTCTTGCATCTAACGTCGTTTTTAAGCAAATTTCTTCAATAAATGCCAGGTAAATGATATATTACATGGAATTCAATTTGTACTATGCATAATATATGTTGGATTCTTACGTTCTATTTTGTTTCAAGTGTTTTTCGGTTGTAAAATAACCAACACTATTAACACCATGAAAACAAAAAAACCCATGTGAGTAAGCCTAACACTTTTAGCTTTCCTAACAATAAATGTAATTTCACTTTACTCTTTGTCTTAAAATAAAGACTATTTGTTTAGTTGCCTTATCCATGTTTAACAATTGGTAAGCTTGTTTTAACCCACTGATGGAGAGCCCTCCATCCATCTCCCAGCAACAATATTTGTCTGTGGTCGCAGCGTTTATGAAAGCACAATACCCCGGAGCGATATTTAAAATCTATTAAGGGCTTTTTGTAAACGTCCCGGATATGGGGTTGACAATTCTTCACTCCCCTCATTGCCTCCGGCTGCATACGATATGTGATACACAATTGGCGACATCATAGCCACGCAGCACTTTGAATCCTGTCGATCGTGGTCGTAATCCGAGGGATTATCTTTGCGGCAATCACAGGCCCATTGTTCGGGGTGTGAAACATAAGCTGTTGGCATCATTACAATTTAGAACGAGCGCGCAAGGTGTAAATGCATCAGCTGCAATTCGCTGCGGTTCATAAATCGAATTTGTTTTGTCAAACTCAGTGATGAATTGAATCCCAAATTGAGCAATCAATTCATTGTGATGTTTGCGCATTGGTAGAAATCTGGACTTTAAACTGTAGGTGTATTTTCATTAGAAGATTGAGGTGTTTCATGGTTTAGGATCAGCTTGAACAAGTTTAAGTGCTATTTTCTCAGTGAAATAGAAATCCTTGGGTAAAGATTTATTGCGGTTACTTAAAATCCGAACTGGGAAAAATCACAACCTTTAAACTACCACTCTCAACTCCAACATCCAGTGAGCTTTCCAATCAACTGATTGAAGCATTATAAAAACATGAGCCATTTTTCCATCTCACTTTCTGATCTCCTACTACATCTGCTTACTAGCATTGAAGCAAACGTCATAAATACGTTTAATTAGTACCCACTCAATGTATGCGCATCTAATTTTCAAACCCCATGGAAATGGTAGGAATGAAAACGAAGAATTATTTATTTTGACACCCGCTGTGACCGCATGAAACATACGCATCTATTAGCGTTTCAGCGTTGTGTCTTCTTATCTGACTGTTATTAAATTAAGGATTAATTAGCTTATAAACGTTACGGGACGCATTCGTCGTGTGGTTGTTCAGGCCTCCTCCAACCTAGAGGATGATGGCTTTATGCCAGGAATAAATAATGGCGGCGGTCAAAGAAATACACGCGACACTTTTACGCAATATTTATGATCGCACATGAGTCGTGTGTTGACACATCACAAAATGCGATAAACGTACTGCATTTGCATACATTTTTTCGGCGCGGTCTAATGAAGTTGTGTAATTACCACCAAACATTAAACGTGTGAATTATGCAAGAATTATACGCTTGATATTCAAATAAAGTTTATGTTTTTGCTTAATTATATTTTATCTACCAGATATGTTTAGTACGTCAAGCCTTTCTATTTTAATGTAGGCAACACTAAGTTTAATAACACAAGGAACTTTCTGGAATAAATATTATTTAACTACATCCTTTACAACTAAATAAATACTATATAAATAATATTTATTTCAAGATATTAGATTATTATTATAGTTAAGAAGGTAACAATTATTTTGTTTAATTTCTGGAGTTTGTTTTCTTCTTGTTCATAGTGTTCATAGTGTTGCCTACATTAAAACTGATAACCACTTGAATCAAACCAAGGATGCAAAACAAAAAAAACAAATACTTTCTTCTTTGGTTTTTTAGTATAGGGAGCTCAGAAACGTTGCCTCTAAGCAGGAAGGAGATCATCCCGCAGGTGCCATCGTTCTTTTAAGATGACAGCATGTTATCATATGAAACACACACATGTGCTCTATTGTACTGATTAAATTCGAACCATTATGCTAAATACGTCAGGTGCACTCACTGGCGTTTGAATAAAACTGGAATCATGTCATCCCATTTTGAAGCCTGTCTATAGTTACACCTTCGCGCCGTAAGGGGGAGAAGCAGATTCGATTCGGGAAGGAATTTTTTAATCTAATCTCACGAGCGCACGAAACAAGCGATGTGGGAGGCTGAGCATTTCTTTGGAGTGAAAAAATTGAACAGTTTACCGCACACATCCTGTGACACCTAAGTGTAAAGCTCGCCGGGATTCAATGGAACATGAAGGGGTGAATTTGATTATCAGCCATACTACAAACGCTTTGGTACATGTTTTTCTGATGGGTGGAATTTACATAACCGTTTTAATCGAAGTAATGGGAATAATTTATGAAGTGGCTTTGTGTTTTACTCGATAAGAGGTGACAGTGATAAGGGCAGATTAAAAATCAGCTTTTTTGATAAGCGTATTTTGTGTGTTTTTAAGCATTTTAGTTTACTTAACAGAATTTACTTGA
The DNA here is from genome assembly GCA_027574925.1 of Ecitoglossa quadriceps. NCBI lineage: Eukaryota > Metazoa > Arthropoda > Insecta > Coleoptera > Staphylinidae > Ecitoglossa > Ecitoglossa quadriceps. The sequence continues at coordinate 33,165 of JAODGC010000002.1, read as the reverse complement.
GTTTCTTCTTCAGCCTGCTTCATATTGTATTGTGTACGAGGTGTTGAAGATCACGATTGGAATATCAGTCAATTTTTATGGTTAAACCAATTCCTCTGGCCCCCATTTTGTTTTGTTTTGATGAATTATGTAGAAAATTCTATTACAATTTATTTGCTTTCAATTTGTTATTATTTTCAAGTTTTTCACTTTGAAGGCTGTTATGATCCCAAACCATCTATCTATCAGTTTGATGGTAGGCCTAACCCTTTAGATCCTCCCAACGGAGTCATAACCCCACCGGTGCAGGGCGTACGCGACATGAACTATCCAGGGATAATATGTCAACGCAAGCGATTTACTAATGACATTAGCTTGACTTTAATCAGGTGTTTGGTTTCGTTCATTATAGCTGGAGAGTGCTGCGCAGTAATACCAGTGGATTTACATAAATATATTTATAATGTGGATTACGTGCGAAAAGTCAGCATAATAGTAAACACTTGTGGATTACTATTTAACAATGATTTGAAAATATTTTTGCCTTCCATCAGGAAAACTTGATGCAAATATATTTGTTTGCACGAGTAATCTATGCATGTGTGCGTTAGGCGTCGCCTGATATGCAAAAAAATGGGAGTGGGACCACCCTACGCGCACGAAGACAGATCGCTATTTTGGTATTTGCCAAATTACATTACCCGCTTTACGTGAGCCTATTGTCAAATAAATAAATAAGTCCGTGCACGACTTGTTTTCGTTGCGACGTGTAACTCAATGCGCCACGTTTAACTCCGCCGACGACTATCGTATTCTAAAATACACTTTGCATAATGCACTTTATGCGTTCCTATTTCATCCCTTTTTTGTCTATCAGTGTTGCCAGATGCGTGTCATCAAACCGGGTTTCGCAAGACGCTTCGGTTGTCATTCGAGTCGTATTGGCCGCACGGGCGGAATACAAATTAGAGTTGTGTCTTTTCAAAACGTCGCTTCGAATTTTCATAGCAAATTCGATGCAACTTACCAAGTAACATCGTGGGATATACCCAGATAAGTCTCATTGTAATCTTATATCTTCCGGAGACTACAAATTGAAAATTGAAGGCGCAAGACAGTTAAATTGTTCGAAAAGTATCACGTTCTACATCTTCCAGTTGGCGTAATATTTTAAAATACGTTTTTTGAGAGACAGAGGAAAATAAATCATAAGTGATATGCGGTGGGATATCGAAAGGGATGTTATAGGGCGCAGGGAATTGCATCCGGTCGCGAGGATATTTGCACGTGTCTAAAAACGTCCAAACACGTTCGTTGGCGTCATCATTTTCCATTTTCGGACGTTTCGTTGCGCACACTTGCAAGCCCCATCCTGCATCGTCGTGTCCGATCCATGAAATATGCAGATATCGCCTTCAGGGCCTTCAGGTAGACTTGTTTTCTCCGAGGCGATATTATGTCGCCTCGTCTTCTCTTTCCGCAGGCTTCGCGCGCCGCCACTGGCCAGACCAGACCGAGCATTTCTTTTGATGCACGTCATTCACGTTTGCTTTCCGGTTTGCTCAGCGAGTTTAAACTCCCTACGGAGATTTTGTCACGTCCAACAAGCGTTTGCAAGCGGGTCTACGAAGTATTGTGATCATTTGCCAACTGGACACACAAACAAACATTTCGCTCCTGGTTTGCTGCTTTGGGCCTGAGAGTTCGGGTCTTGCTTGCAACCTGGATTAAATATACAATCGGACACCCGAGAAAATTAAAATTGGTGGTTTTGGCAAAGTTGAGATGTATGATGGAGTAGACTGTTGATCAATACATGAACATGAAACAATTTGCTTCGTACATTTTAACGGGGAGCCAAGAATGAGTTTTGGTTTCGGCCATAAAGAGGGTGGAATCGGAGCGCAGTGCAAACGTGACGGACACGAAGCTCCGACATCCAAAGTTGCAGATTGACCACTAGCTGATTGTATTTCTCTGGAGGATAGGCATTTGCGCTTGGAAGTACAAAGCGGAGGCACAATCGGTCAGCATTTTGCTAGCCGTTGCTCTTTACTGGTGGGAAATATGATTTCCAACGCGCACGAAATCCTGCCAAATTATCTTCCACTCTTTTATCTGCACAATGATTTTTGCACTTTATTTTTATATATTTATGATTTCTACCACTGTCTGTTATATTTTGGCGAGGTCAGCTAATGTTGCATGTACACCAATAACCCTAAAAATTTCAATGCACCCAAAAAGTGTGCAAAATTAATGCTTACAGTGATTGTGAGTTATGTAAGCGTAGCTTCTTACCATTATTCCCAGAACAACATGCACACACTACATGTATCCATTCTTTTCTGAAGCTGTATCACAAAGCCACGGGTTTCTAAAGAGGAAATGCACACAGCCAATTTTCAGAATGTAGAGGTCTGAGGGTTGCTGGTAAAGTTGTTGCTAATGTAAGCTTGGCACGCAAAGTCATTTTTACGTAACATAGATGGAGATTCATACATTTAACAATTGAAGGTTATGGAGAACAGTCGTTCCTCTTTGATCTAATTTACTGACTAACCAACTGAAATTAAACTACGCATGGTAATAATTCTCTCCAATGATCAATTATTAACTGGACATATTCTGCACTTTAACTTGGAAGAAATTCGGGTACTAGTCATGAAAATGCAGGTCGTTAAAGGCAGAATTAATGTTTTTTTACAGCTCCAGCTTACAGTTACGATCGGCATGTCAATACAAATCGATTATTTATCAACGCGCAAATATTACGAGCTGTAAATGTAACCGGCAATTCTGCGGTTAATGATCGTCGTTAATGTTTGTCTTCTAACCGCTCCAAGGAGTAACCCTCCATGATATACCCTTTATACGGGTGCGCGTGCAAAATGGGATTTGTAAATAAATGATTTTTATTTCCAATTCTATTTCGTATCTTTAAAGACGTTCCAAACGATTACGATATCCGCAATTGGAATAGGCATGCAATTTACGAAATGGAAATGGGAACATGGTTACTATTAAGTATCGTTATTTTGGCATCGTATCTAAACTATGTAAATAATTCGGAGAAACATCTTAAACAAATGAAGGTAGACACGGAAATGAAACTGAAATGATGGGTAACATCTTGAGAATGGAGTAGAGAAGAAGTTATTTATCAATTTTAGATATAATAGAAGTTTTAACCCACCTTTTCTACGAAAACTGTCAAAACCAAAAAAATGAAAAAAAACTATTATTGATATTACTACATTTACCGCAGAAATTATATAGTAGAAAAATTAATGCTATTTAATTTTTTTCTTATTCAATGCTTAATAAAATTGAATTCTGAGAATAAATAGTTAACCACATTAATTTGAGGTTATGTTTGTTTTCTTACTTTTACAAATACTCGTCTTGTTAGATTTGCCAAATAATATAATCTCTTTCTTGTGACAATCAGTATCATCCTTGAATATTTGCTCTCTTGCTTTCTGCATTAGCAAGTTGTGCGATGGCGGCGGCAGCAGAATGGGGAATATAATGCAGAACTCAAGATGGAGTTTCTTAATCAAATCAGACTCTATTACAAATTGTTGCGAACAGGCGGAAACAGGGTGAGAATAGTAAATTCATTTAGGATTCTGCAGGAGTTTGAGGCGCGTCGTCGCATTTCGGCGCTCACACCGCCGCCACTGCTTCGCAGTGTGGAAAGCTTCACATAGTTTAGCAAAGACGCCGCGCCGCCGTCGTCCTTTCTCAGCGCGCGCATAAAGCCGCCAGGAAACCTGAACCGGCATTCACTTAATGCCGAAAGCCCTTACCGAGCAATCACTTATATCCATCGCGGAGTGCATATCGACCTGGATTCTAATTTATTCATTCGACTCCATTCATTAACGCGCTTCCAAGCTGGTATTTAATCATTGATCAATTAAGTGGAAGACTTTTTCTTTCCTCCCAGCTTAAATTTATTTATGCCTAGGAATTAAGCAGCTGTTATTTTCAAAAATAATATAAGCATCATATTAATTATTGATTATAGTAATTTTATTAAGCTACTCGTTTTTGTTTTCATCACTACCCAATAAACATTTTATTTTCGTGGGCTAATTTACAGAATTTGTTATTTCCTCTCGATCAACAACCGTGCTAGTTATACTTTAGTAAACTATTCTTTACAAACGACTTCCATCCGGCGATAAACAGCCAAGGCAAAAGGAGTCCAGTCAGCTAGCCGCGCACGACAACTCGCGTGCAGCGTCCGCCGAGCTGGGCCCTCCGGGGGTGTGCTGTTGTGTGTTAGGCCGCCACCGCCGTTACAAAGTTGCTCGGACGATGGCTGGCCTCTCCCCGGAGGCCTATAACACCACGACCGTTGAGTGATAATTACGGGTCACGTGACTCGGTAATTGTTATCATTACTCTGTGTATGCATGATAGCTTCCTGCCTCCAACGCGTTGCAATGTCGTCAAATATATAGCATCATTGTTACTTTAATACTGGCGTTGATAATAATATTATCATTATATTGCAAAAGAATTTTCGATTGAGTTTGGTTATTTATTCAGTAATTAAATTACGTTGGGGTGTAAATTGTTTTCAACAAGGATTACTACAATATTGAGTGGGAATTCAATTAGTAGTGAAATGATTGCGAATGTTGAAATGATGGAAAACTTAAATTGTGTTTATTTTGGGCTTTGCAATATTTGTGTTACATGTTACAACATTACATTTATTATTCAACGTTTAACAAATTATTTTTTAATTTCAAATTTACTGTTTAACTCTCTAATTGATTAAAGCAAGTACACTTGGATGCACAAAATTTATAATTTCAATTATTTACAATATAATTTATCAACTAAGCATACTGTTCTTACTATGCATTATTAACTGAACTGACTCTAGATCAAAACTCACTAACATTGTACAGTGTATACAAAGATTTTCCATATTGCGCACAAAATGTGAAAGTAAATATGACAGCACGTTGGTTTCTTGGGACGAGAGTGCTGAAACCTAATCCTGCCACCGCTGCCGCCGCCTCATCATACCAGCA
>JAODGC010000002.1:4695-19129 GCA_027574925.1 Ecitoglossa quadriceps | reverse complement strand
CTACCGTAGTAAAAGAAGAGATCTTGGGAGCAACAGAACAACTGCTAACCATTATCAGACGACGCATGTCGAAATGGACCGTAACGTTCCGAATGAAAGGAAGAACAAACTAGTTTGGTAGACAAACTTATTTGGCACGCCGCGAGGGATTGAGCATGAACCAGACGAGAAGCTACACTAAATGTGCAATGAAACCAATGAGACCTTCTCGAACCTAGGGTGCGTTTGTACGCACTTGAATAATTCATAGGCTGAAGAACGACATCTGTTCCCTATGACTCCTGCCTCCACTCTACGAGCATCGAGCCTCATTGATGCGTCTATATTAGCACTTGTTGGCTTGCACTTTTCCAGCCTCTTGTAACCTATTGCCCCTAGAAAAATTACACTAATACATTTTTTAGATTCCTTTACACTGAGCTGGTAAATTAAACGGCATAATCTCTTGCCAACCCTCACTCTTCTAGCCCAATTCTAGAATGTTCCAAGTTCTAAAGTCGAAAGTTCCTTTCATCATACTTTCCAACTCGGTTGAGACTTGAACTAGTCCGTGCGTGAACTAATTTTGGCGTTTAGTGAAATGAAAGGATTGCCGACCATACCAACCACGTCAACTGAGTGGAAAACCTAGACATTAGCAAATCCTTTGATCCCGACGCTCGACGACGTGCGGCGTTCACGCGTCGAATTATCATTTCCATTATATAATTACCTATGCTTATATTATGCAACCCCTCTATCCCCGGCATGCTCCCAAAATGGTCGCATTTGTGTCTGCACAATGCACAAGACAACCCACCCTTCTGTGCGCCGCCAGCAATTCCAAACCGTCACAACAAAATCTTATAATGACGGGTCTTTAAACTGCGATCCGAAAATTGCTACCTTTTGCACCCTCCGGTCTTTGACATTTGCATATCAGTCCAGAACTCAAGACCAAAATGGCGCCGGGTCAGGAATCTAGATGATGCTAAATAGTTTCATTCTCACTTTCTTTACTGGTATAGTATTATTGTTCCACAGTTTGTGATTGTATAAACTAGATGATATTGTTATCATCAAGGCTTCACAAGACACAATGACTGTATACATACATATTTACAGCTGACCGCACAAACCAACCCCCTATCAAGCAAATAGGCAAACAAAGTAATAAAATAAACACAGGGGAGTTGGACAGTTCTTATGCACGCATTGAACGCTAGCGTCATGCAAATCCAAACGGATTTCGAGTAAACAACTGCTTATTCTACGAAGTCACCAGCTCAATTATTATTTAGCAATTGTTTATACAACTCGACACACACCAAACAGTCTGCTTCAAGTCATTAATAACGAATGCGGTGGTTTACGGTGGAGTTTTATAATATTTCGTGTAAATCAAGCACACGCGAGTTAAATCAAAATTTACTTTAGATTGTCTCTGATTAAACTGCAATGAATACGGTTCAAGTCACATAATGGTGTACTGTTGGTGTTGTCATTGGTATCATTGGTATAGTTGGATCTAATGCATTTAAGGGTAGTGGTTGCTTGGAGTAGTTTGTGGCAGTGGCATTATTTATTTTTATTTATGACAATTTTATAGTTGCTTGCATGCATTGGGCATAATCACAACGGTCATTATTAGATTTTATTGGTAATACTAGCAATCTAGTATTTTCCTACTTTTTTTTAGAAACAAGTTTTCTGAAAAATAAAGGTTCTTCCATTTTTTCCAATACCAAAGTAACTAAAATTCTATCCAGCGCTATTATTTATTGATAGAACATTTTGGGCATTTTGCCAATTTTCTCCAATTTTTAATTATAAATAATCAATGTTAATATCGACAACTAATCAATATTGACCCAAGGATTACTTTTTGCTTGATCCTCAACGAAATCCAAAATATCAACGCCGTCAACTAAATCGATGATCATCTATTACCGCACTTGAGATCAATGCAATTGAAATTATCCTGTCTATTTGGGTATAAGCGTTTGCACGACTCTAACCACTCCGGGTCGGATGAAATCTGATGTTTGCAGAGCACACATTTGAAAAATGATGAAGAAATCCGTGGAAAAATCGACACACTCGTAAACAATCACACGTTGTTTAGATTAAATGTGATTTACAATCCGTGGAGCGATTCATCATGTTGACATCGATATCAGCAATCCCTGCTTAAGCCCGTTGCTCGCGGAGCCTTTTCATCATGCGCCGCTATCAGTCCGCAACCCGCAAATACATCTCGGGCGTCTGGCATGCATAATCCATCTGTATACAACCGCCATCATCATCGAACCCGCTTCAATGCACCTCAATTTTTATGCTTTTCACGCTGATAACAAACAACGTTTTTGGTTCAGACTGTGCAGCCGGGGAAATTACCATCATATGATATCAATCAACTTTTACTTGATATCCTCTAGGGTATAGAAACCTCAAAGATTTTTACTAACAAATGAAGATTTTAAGGTTACACATCATGTTTTACGATATAATAACCGATGTTGTTGTGTTTTCAGGAGACTTGAAACGAATCATGATGGAAATCAATTAATATCATTCATTTAAATCTGTTGATATCAATTTCAAATGAAAAGGTTTATCCATTGATGAGACACACGTTGAATCAGAGTCGGGGGCTTTAGATCTAAACCTGGCAAAACAAAGTGGTTTTTGAAAGCTAATTCTTTTCGTAATGAATACTATTTATTGCCGTGATTAATCCATCCGGTTTGATATAAATATCGATATCTTTATATATACCGCCGTTGTAATTAAATTGTATCCTTTCCAATTTGTATTTATTCAGCTCACTAATCATTTCTTTTGAAAGCCAATTCAATTGTAAGTCTAAATTCAACATTAGCACTATTGTATGACCCAATCAATTTTTCTACTTGTGTCCTTCCTCTAAACGGAAATAGGAAAGCGACGGCACGTGTCGATTGAAATCACCCTTTCAGGGTAAATTGTAATTAGGACAAAATGGTTTTTATAGCGACTTACTATTTTGTTCCGGTGTGGGCTCTCGATTGGGTTGTTGTGTCATAGGTGAGAGATATCGAGGTCCTCCTTGTAAAATGGGCGAACCCCACAAACTCCTGCAGTAAGACGCAAAGCCAACCGCAGGGAATTGTATGGGTGATATTTGATCCAAACCAATTCCTGTAGAATAAAAAGATCTTATGATTAGTCCAGCTATCAAATACAATTAGAAACAATACACTTTAATTGATGCACTTTTGATTGTTTGTTGTGTGCTTGAGTTCAGATTGCTGTGTGTGTTTGTCTTGTAGCAGGTTGATTCTGGCCAGAATACCAGCGTGCGCCGCCGCCGGATCGGAAGCGACGAATTAATGCGAGCAATTGACGCGATTTTGTCTTGTTAGACCCGGCGTCGGCCGGGATAACGTAATGTCCGTTGAGGCGCCATTGATTACTCTCTAGTCGCCGGATTGCAATAAACAATCGACCGTTTCCGTTCGTACCAGCGCCGCAATAACTTCCTAAACAATTGAAGCGCACACGCACACGATATCACTAGATTAACTGGGAATTCAGACCAGAAATATCCATGTAGCTCACCCAAATTGTGGGAGAGCAATAATGTGTATCGACTAAGTGACTACTGCTTAAAATAAGATTAACGCTACACTTCTCAAACATTCTGAGAAGTGTTGATGAACGTTGTCGAGTGTGAAGTTTATCACCAAGAGTTCGAATGTGTCCGGAGTGAGGACGTGTAGGAGAACGTGCGGAACGCATGGAATAATTAAATCGACATTAAGGTCAATTATCGAATGTGCCGCTTCAGCCTCTTTGTTCTAATAAAACCCAACTTCAGGATGATTATCCGTGTGAGCACCGCCAAAGGACGATCCATTACGATCCAAGTGCGCGGACAATTTTTGGTATAATTATGAGTAATGACATTTCGTGTTTCATTTCAATTAGCGTTGCTTTCTTGAGTGCGCGTGTGGTTTTACCAAGTCATCCTATTAACTTGCTATATTGTTAACCCACTGGATTTCATTTTAAAAAGTCTGCAAAAGTTGCAACACTTTTTTACAATTCAAACTAAATTAGCAGCGTATTAATAAAATGTACAGAAAAGCTGCTTTAAAACGCTTTACAATCAGATTTTCTCACTGTAAATATTTGTGGCTATGAAATAAAATCTCATAATTCAAATAGTTTTTTTGCAGCAAATGTAAATTATTGCCACCATCCGGCAGCTCTAGAACAATGTCGGCGCAACATGTGCATCAGCATGTGTTCCAAGCGTACATCTTTCAACTACTCCCAATAATAATTGAGGAATACAGAAGGAATCAGTAGTTACACGCACTCCCGCGAGTTGTTTTTCACCCGCTCGGATCATCTTACACGCTCGTCCATCAAATGCTGTGAGAAGGAAGCTTGCGGTGCCAAAAAAAAAAAACTATACGCAATGAACGCACTAGCGCACACCCTTGACGCATTTCCCATTTAGTATCACTTCGATGATTACATATGTTGCAACAGATCATAAATGTCTTCATTCGTACGTCACTCCGGACACTTTTTCTGAGATATTAATGACGCTTAATAGACGCAATATTTATTCTTGTATGAGAACAACCCTGAAGTCAGAGAGCCACACAAGTGGCTACAAAGACAACTTCCGTTTCTAATGGATATTATCATGAATTATAGATGACGCCGAAATCAATTTCCTAACATAATCTCTTCGATTCGTCAAAAGACGAGTACTTGTGACAGAAATCCGCGAAGTAAGCCACATTACTTGTTCTGGTCTTAGAACTAAGCGGATTTTCTACGTTTTGCTCCACAATCCAGATACCTAATTATGTCAACAGATTATTTTCCTTCCAAGATTATATACCAGCATTTTTGTGGTATGCATCAAAGTCAAGCGAATCTGACATTTTAGATTTGATATTTTCAATTGCGAAATTGTATGCCATGACGGTGGATTATCCTGGGAATGAAATAAAATTAATCTGCACGAGCTGGACCGTTTGTTGGAAGCAAATGAATGGTAAATGAATGCGGGGTAAAAAAGGGACGAAGCGCGCTTTTAAACCTGCATGTCGGTGGTGGTAGGAGCAATTCCAACGTGGCAGAAATAATTTGATTTCTATATTGGATTCTGTTTGATGTGAGGAGCGAAGAGTGTTTGATTGCATTTTGTTACCCGAGGACTGGCCATGATCGTGTTATGCTGGGTGTTAATTAATGAAATTGAAATTGACAAAAAATAATTAGTTTTTGTCCAGGTCGTAGTATTCAGGAGACATGAGAGGAACGGACTGAAAAAAATGGTGCAATAATTGTGCAAAATATGAAGAAATGTAAAGTAAAGTTGTAGGTGGCTTGATGGTTCCACAAAGGAAGACTTAGTGGAGTAAGCTATAATGATATAGTTGGACCACAATCTATTTTGAGCAAATTCTACAATAATATTGCAATCATCTGAGCAGAAAATCAGACCATACAAGATACGCATTATCAGATTATTACCATGATGTATTAGGTTGTTATACTAGAATATTAATTTCTATACCTTGTCTGTTTGGTGTTACAATGGTGAATGCGCTGCTACCCGCCGGACTAGATGGTTCCGTATCACCATTCGTTGGACTGCGCGTCGCATCACGCACCGCACCACTGCTAAAGTCTAACGGCATCAAATTATGCCCCAATTCCATCGCCATTGTCTATATTTACTCAACAACCCTTAGAAATAACAGAAAAGACAAAAGAAACCCGCGTTTTGAACAAATCACTTCTTCAAAGTATTCCGAACTAAACTGTGATCAAATCGCACTAATGTTCATCCCTTATCTCAAGCTGCACAAAACGTCGTCACGAAGCAACAGTGAAGTGCTCGCTGTAACTGTTTGTTGTTATCTGGCGTCGAGGAGTCAACCCTCTGCGGCCGTTGCTGCGGAGCGCGCGTCCAGATGGAATCTATGCGCGCAGCAGGACGACTGTTGTATCAGCGAGGCGCACGGCGCGTGTTATCCAGGAATGATATCGACTTACGCCTGCCCACATTCCGAGCGATTCTCGACCCTATGTGGCATGCGCGTATGGCATCGTGGGTGGGATTCCTGCTAGCAGGAACGACGGGGACGCCTACTGCACAGTGTGCCGGCGCCCGAATACCAAATTTAATATGAGCATATCTCGGCCGCGAGGCAGATACTCATGACGGGAGACGAGCGGATGACAAGTTAGCGATAATCTTACTTGTTTTCACAAATTGTATCTTTTACAAAACACCAGACCTCGAAAAAGCTTACATACATTTACAACAAATCTATATTAGTACCAGAAAAATCACGCAGTCAAAACTAGACTGGTAGGAAAACGTTCATACCAGTTTTATGTCATTTTATGTTGTCAGCAGATTAAATTGTTTTAAATTTGTATACCTGTTTGTAGTCATAAAAAGGGTTGTTGCAAGCGCTGTGGGATCGAACGATTTGACTGTATTGTGCTGGATTGGCTGTAACGATTTCCATCCCTCACCGTGCACTGGGGAGCATGCATGCATCGACCGGGGCCACTTGCCGCACACCATTTGCGGCGCGGTCTCATTGAGGCGCACTTGTCGCGGAAACTACCCTGCCGTCATTTCGGCGGCGGCGTGGTCGTTGACGCCGACAAGCGCACGTTTGTTTTCCCAAAACGCTTGCAAACCGTTTAAAACACTTGCACGCAACTGACAAGACAGCAGGACTACACTAGGAACTCAAGGATTTGGTTATTTTTCTCTTGAGGCAGAATCTTGATTAAAATCAGGTAAAATATGAATTAGAAATTGGAGTCAAGGAGGGAGGATAGAAAAAGCTTTACATTTAGGCGTAGGATTCTATTATGTTTGATCTTGACTTGGATTAGTTCTTGAGTAGATTTTCTTTAAATGTAATATGATAAATGCGAAATACTTTTTTCCACTACATTTCCTAGCTCAAACAACGTTAATTCTGTTTAAATTAACTTTGGATTGAATATTTATATTGAATTACAATAACTTTTATAAAGAGACAAAGCAAATAGAAGACATGGACTAAAATAGACTGTGGTTGTTTTATTCTTAATTAAATTATTTGCCAGAAATTGAAAGAAAAAAGGATTTGATGTTTAAAACAAAATTTTGTTCATGACTTAATTACTTGTTGCATTTTCTAAGAAAATACATCATAATTGACTATTTTAAAATCATTACATTTTGACAATATAGAAAATTTAGTTTTCTTCATTTTAATATAACAATATGTTGCTTTAATCCACTTATAATCTAACATTACATGAATATTTTATGAAAATCATAACCAGGATCAACCTCAAATATCCCAGTCTACAATCAACTGAATACAACAATAGACATCTTCCGATCCTGTAAACAATTATCATTGTTTCCTTCAGTACCAAGGAGTGTTCAACTCAACGACAGCTCCAGATAATCCTCGCCGCAACACTGTAGCGCCCCTCGACGTGCAGGCGCGAACGTCGTGAATCAGCATTGTAATCCTGTGGGAAGCGACACCAGTTCAACGAGTGCCGCCCGCAACCGCGGCGTGCGCGCCGCCGCCAACTTCACGCGCGTGTTTTTGCGCCGCCGTCACTCATAGCTTCATCCCTTCCGTTCTTTGTGCCGCCGGCATCCGTTGTCGTTCTAATTGTTGTCTTTAATCCCTATTATTGTCTCGCGCCGTGGCAAAATAGCAGCGCAAGCATCATCGCGACTACAATACGAGCACACGAGCTTTCGCAAGCCTGCAAGTGTATTTTTCTTCATAAACTGTCATAAACGTCATCATTAATAGTTGAAATTCGTGCGTAATACACACTCGACTTGTTTCTGATGCGCAGGAATGGAGATTAGGGTTTTATTTAATGTACATACACAATGTGTCACAATTGGTGGTATTTTACTCAAGCATAAAAAATAGGTTATGTAGTGTGGTTGTATGTATTTATAAGTAATATTTGAATTATTATTTAGGGTTTGAGGTGATTAGGGATAGTAAACCCAAAGGTTTTGCCATGTTTAACAGTGCATTCTATGATCAATTTTGCATTCTCACACCCATCAGATCCATACCCGATTTCCTTCTCGCAAAGATTAAGCATCTCTTTCATTTTCTCAATTTTCACTGCATTACCTTCCAAGCTAGGCGTGAATAATTCAATGGCACCTTCCTTGTACAATTTGCCATTCTGCATTATTTTTCCAGTGTTTAATAAGCACTGCAACATGCACAATCCTTCATGGGTAGTTGGGAGAGTGTGCGCTTTTAGGGCATCAACGTCTGCATCAGTAGCGCCCTCTTGTTTCTTACAGTCTTGCACTATTATCATGGCAGCTGCTTTAAAACTATCTTTGGATACTATATGATCTGATGGCATGGATTTGACATGTTCCGGGTGGAAAAATCCAATTGACAATAAAATCAGCACTGAAACATAACCACAAAATAATAAGTTTTTATAAACTTAGCAATAGTAGATATACCAAATTTCATTTTAACTGCTCGGGATGATGATTTTCAATATGAGGAATTAAATGCAATGATTCCAAATTGATGCATCAAGTGTTTATATACTTCGATTTCCGGTAAGTAGAGTACACATTTAGATTGCAATTTGTAGATAACATTAATTGCAAATCCGGTGTTTTTTTACATTTATCCATTATGCTTGGATTACATATGGCATTTCAACATGTTTGCTGACCTAATATTTTCATTTAAAATTCTCTATTATACAATTTGACATTAATAAAAAGACCACTTGTTTGACTACTAATTACATTGTCTTTGTTGTGTCAAATCCACCAATATTTGTTGACGATTAATCAAGATCGGGAATAAATCAATTAAATAGCGATTAATAATCACGAACCAATACGAGAAATGAATGAGCCATCAATTTAACGACCCAATTTCCACATTTTCCCTCAATTTACAGCGTTTTTCATGCACGCAAGCAGACATGTTTTGTTATGTTTGCGGTTTTGCCACGTATACTTTGCCAACTTGTATTTTATTAATGCAACCGATACGATGTGGATAAAATATTATCATGCGGATTTAATTCGATTAAGTTCCACCACGTATTTCACCGTATTCAGTTCGGTTAAGCACACTAAAACCAACTAAGAAAACAAACTCCGAAGACAATAAATTAAGGTTAGAATGAGGAGAAGACAACTATAGTGCGCATGCGTTAAAGAACTTTCGTCCTTGTTGTAACAAGTAGAAAGCTTGCTCATATGATAATATTACATTTTAATATTTTAATAATTAAATAATAGAAAGTAAATAATCTATTCCATACCATACGTATAAGTACGTACATTTTCTTGACTTGGCAAGTCAAACTTTTTTTCACGGCACGCAATTTTTTACGTGCTGTACCATGTGTTTATTAATGACCTCATCCGTGGTGGGTTTGCATGTTGCGTACATTTTCCGTGCCAGCGATTGATAGATAACGCCTGATGATGACCAGGCGAACGAGTGCAACGCTGTATCTGTCGCCCAATTACGGAATCATTTAATTAACTTCGAACTGATTAAATCGTATTACACTCGCTGCCGCCCGTATACCATCGGCAATCGACTCAGTTGTCCGCCAGTTACCCCCGGCTGCGGCGCTCGATCCAGTGGTAATGCACTTTTCGCGTTCCCTAGGGAATCCTCTACGCGCAAATACTGATAGCCTCACCTGTTCCACCCATTTCCACGCATTCCGTCCCCGATGCATACATGCGGCAACCACTCCTACAATCAATGTGAATAAATTTTCCGTCAACGTCATATATGCATGTTGCGAAATGTGTTTTATTTCCAGCTTCAAAGGCGGACATCGATGTAACCAGATGATGTCACACCTTACTAGTCGGCGGAAATAAATCGATAGGCGCTTCTCATCGGAAAATAAAGAGTAAGCTGGGATGGCGCAGATTGTTCGCAGATTGTGATCAATGAGTATTTGTGATTTTGTCAAGCATTCAAGTTGATAGAATCTAGGATGTTGTTCAAATCCGTTTATACCTCCACAAATTTGCTCCATCTTGAATTATTCACTTCATTACACAATCTAGAAAAAGACAACCCTACTAACTGTTGATTTAAGTAGTTTTCCTTTCCACTTCGTTAAGTTGGTCGGCAGTGGACTTATCCAGATCTTTGAAAGCTTTACATTACAACTCATGCAATTGCTGGATGTGCGGATGTATTTTATTTACTGAAGAAAATGTCTCTTAATTCGGACATGCACTAGCACATTTCCAGCTTATAGCAAGTACACCCTCTCGGATGGCCTCTGGCAATCGCCAACCGCCCTGGAATGAAACATTGCTGAAGCTTTTAATTAAGTATAAGAAGAGTGCTTTTACTAGCTGTTTCTTGTATAGTGCCGGATGGTCAGTCTGGTGATATCCAACTAGTTACACAACAAGTCGAATGAAGCTGTGAATTACCGGAGCGTGGTTGCCATTTACCATGAGGGCAAAAAATTATAATAAAATGACTACGTCTGTAGATGTGACTAGCGACAACTAATAGGTAGTGGCGAAAGAAGAGATGAAAAAATGTGATTGAGAGACTTAATAATAAGAAAGTGGGTAATAGATGTTTAGGTTAGGTGTCTATTTTCTTGAGAGGCTATTACATTGAATTACAAATATTTTTTTAAATCTAACTAAACCCAAAAGTTGCACTGGACAGTTCTCTCTCTAATTAAAAAAGATGAAAATAAAATCTTTTGTTTTTTGTTTGTAATTAAAAATATCCAGTTCTCTCACTTTTAGTTTAATGTATATACATTTCATATACTCTGGTTTCGAAGAAATCTGTTTCTTCCTAGAGCATCATAAAGCTAAGGATTACAAAAGTCAATGAAAGACTAATCGAACGGAAATGCAATTTTGTCTCCACGCGCCGTCGTCGAGAAGTTGGGTGGTCAGTCTAGAGAGCAGGATTATGTTGAACTTACATCGGTCGTATAAACGAGAGTAGTTCGTTAATGCGATGAGGCTTAAATTGCTTTAATCATAATGACTGTCAGTATAATCTCCAGATTGCTCGATTGCGCGTAATTCCAGACGCACAAACCGCCTAGACTAAATGTGTACAAAAAGTGGACCACTCGTTTTAGTGACCTTAACTATAACCCAGAAATAATAATAAAATATATTCAATCTACGCTAAGCAAAAGTGTAGTAATCTGCCTTCATTGATTGAAAAGCAAAGTTAGATTTTATTGATCCAAACCTCGTTTTCAAGCACTTGGAGGAAATTCATAAAATTAAAATTGATTTGGTGCTGGATGCGCGAATTACTCTACGTATTTGCACTTAAATTGAATCATATCCGAAGAGATAAAAAGCGAAAATTGAGGATATGCCACCTTGGCGGCAGCGGGGAGTCATTTGTGAATATAGAAATTGAACGCACTGACGAAAGGGCGTGAAGCGGAGTCATCGTATTGTCGATTTGGCGATCTTTTGCTTTTCATTTGCATTGCAAAGCGTCGACGCCACCGCCGCCGCCGCAATTCGAACGCTCGACATTGCAATCGCGCGCGCCGCCGTCATATAAAACTTCGGGGCCTGCCCGGAAACGGGGCCCATGGGAGACCGGAATCGGTTTCCGGGTTTAGATTGAGTGAATTTTCCCTACCGAACATACACCCTCAGCGATACCTGCACACATGCGGTGCAGCCACAAAAAGGTTCGAATGCCCATGGAAAGCTGGATGCATGTTTCTGCTTTGTTTAATTTCGTTCGAAGCAAGTAGGAAAGAAATCTTCGGATTGGCTTTCTCACAACAATAATGTTATATTTTATCGTTGGGATGGTAGTAACTCATTGTTACCTACTTTTATCAAATTAAGTAAAGTACTATTAATTGGAATAACCAAAATGCGATTTAGCAATGAAGGGTCCTTATAGAAATTCTGGTTTATTTTACTTTGAGCGAATAATGCTAACATCTCCCGGACATCTTGACAATATCCCAATGACAATCTAACATTTAATTGATGAAATAACAAAAACTTTATTTGAAAAAAATGAGCCATCACTTAAAATAATCAAAGAAACAGATGTTCATGTTGATTAAAATTGATACCACACTAGTATCCCACGACAACTAATTGATTAAAATAGTTTTCATCCTTTAACCAAAGTTAGTGCATTCAGTCAAAAATCAATTTCAATGAAACCCTCCTAAAAACCAGCTTGGTCAATATGAAAACCATCTGTTGAAGGCTTAACAACCTTGCGTTCTCCCAACGTTGATTTAATTTAATCCACCAATAATATTTTTAACTTGATGTCAGTTTATTCATTCCCATCACACTTTCACTGCTCTTATCTGCAATCCACATCTCCAACATTATTTCACAGCATTGCTATAAAAAAGGCAATGGGCTTGCATCAGTGCGGGTCGCTGCTACTCATCCAACTCATTAATATTTCAATTAAAAGTCATAATCGTAAATGAATTTATTAATCTTTGTCATCGGCCGTTTTGTTTTGATCTCGTGCAGTAAGTAGCATGCAGAGGTATCGGTATGTCCATCAGCCATCACAATGAGTGTCTTCAGCTGTCGGTAATGCGGGAACTTTTTTCAAATCTGACACTCAACAAAGGAACCATAGGCATGTAGCTCTCCTGCGGCAAGTATAGCGTTCCGTTTCAGTTTCAACTATATTAAAAGCGGCATCAAAAAGTAGTTAACTAATTCAAGCCCGGCCGGAGTGTAAATGTCAATTAAGTGTAATGGTTTTATGCAATCTCTCAACTGTGAGATTCGCACGATCCGCGGCTTGGAAAAGTTCAACTCTTTAACGGAGTTTAACACAACGGAGTGACATCATCCAGATGTTTCTTTCAGTCGCTTCATTTCGTTTAGTGTGCCAATTAGCTTCATGATTCATTCAATTGTTTTTGTTTACGTTGCCTGCAGGATCTATACAGGGTAATTGAATGAGATTTGATATTATCTCCGACATAATGCGATGGATATTCATTCAGTTCTGCATACAACAGGCAGTGTGGTCAGTGGCAGAGGATGTAATGATAACAAATTGATGGCCGGCGTGCATTGATTTCAACTTGATCAATGTTGATGAGTGCTTTGCGTTCGCCAATCTATGTTTTATGATGCTATGAGCAAGATGTGTCTGTACGATGTATGCTAATGTGCTAATAATTTGTTGTTTAATGAATGAATTGCAGCGACGCGACGATTTGTTTGTGTTCCCACGCTAATGAATTGTAAAATCACAATTTAACCACCAGCGAGCGGTTAACGACTGTAATCAAATGCAAATTCGTAATCTTGGTAGAGAAATCATTTTTTACACTTGTCGCCTGCCTCCGAAATATTTGAAAATTTTAACTCAAAGTTGTGGTGCTTTCTTAAAGGATAATTTATCACCAGGTCGGCAGAGAAAAAGTTGCCCAGGCTTACATAACCTGCAAATCTGTTGGGTTACAATTTTCCTGATATACCGTCACGTTAATCTCTTGTCAAGCGAACCCCGGATAAATGATGCG
Source organism: Ecitoglossa quadriceps (assembly GCA_027574925.1). Taxonomy (NCBI): domain Eukaryota; kingdom Metazoa; phylum Arthropoda; class Insecta; order Coleoptera; family Staphylinidae; genus Ecitoglossa; species Ecitoglossa quadriceps. The sequence goes on along the minus strand of JAODGC010000002.1, from coordinate 5,551 downwards.
CATCTGCGATCGGCGAATAAAAATCGCACGCTGTCCGACCTCCTTTATCCTAGATCTTGCGGAAGCTATTTATAGGAGAGGCATGTAATAAGAATGCAATCAAACTTTTGATTTTTGCATTTCTCTCATTTATAATTCAATTTTGTTCTTTGCTTCGTTTAAATGCAGCATAATATTTAATTTACTAAGAGTACGTATTCAGCATTAAATAAATGTTGCTTCCAACCTTAAAAGAGAGGTGGAGAAAATGGATCCTTTCCTGCACGTCGTTCTGACTACGAAGTATACGCACACCTAATTTATTTATCTTTTCGTTTTATGTTTAGGTTTCTTTACATTTTGAATTCAAATTAAGAAGGCACTGTTTTAAAGTTTCTTTATTTTTTATTTTCCTAACTCGGCAAAATCTACATAAAAGCGTTTGATGTGCCTCATGTTGAGTTGATGCCGATGATGCGATACGATATCCGCACCCGCACGAAAGGATACAATGAGGGCACACCGCGCGCCGGCTGCAAAAGCGCGCCCCGTGGCTATGCACATTTACATTGCCGGCTAAAGGGATTTTAGCAAATGGCGGGGGCGGAGTCGAGATATATTCCCATCTAAGTTGTGTCTTTGTACTTGAAAAATATTTATCCTCCACAATGGCAGGTTTTATGCGCATGGCGAAAAACACACGCGCGACCGCACCCCATTAACTACCGGGTAATAGTTTTTCTTTAAATTTAATCATTTGCTCATCTGGCAGCGGCTAAAAACACACACCGCCCATTGCAGTATTACCTCAAGTACAACCCTTTGACATGTACATCTAATCTATCTAGATGGAACCAACACATCTGGACACGCACAT
>JAODGC010000001.1:6917186-6952454 GCA_027574925.1 Ecitoglossa quadriceps | reverse complement strand
CTTTAAGACAACTACTTGGATTGTTGGTTAACAACAAGATTTGGGTTTTATGGCCACTGTAAATGGATAGTTGCATCCTCACTGTGGCAAGATAAATTAGCGTGACCATCCTAATTATTTCTCAGCACATGAATTCTGCATCACAAACACTTTTAGGTATTGCTCTGTTGGGACTAGGGTAACAGACCAACTCGTGACCACTGGAAATATTTTCGTCTCTAAAACTTCCAACTAAAATTAAACGTTCAAAAAAGATTGAAGGGGACGATGCGCAATAAACTCTTGCGATCTTGATTTATTTTTGTTTCGTCATCTGGGTTCCGCAGGCATGCAATGAATTAATTGCCAGGAATGTGCGTGCACAGATATCTCGACAATCATCTATTCGCTCCACGTAAGGGAGCAATAAGGACATTCTTAATTTGCCGCTTGTTTCTTCCCTGAGTATAATTAATACTCCTTACTTAATTTTATTTGCAGGATACGGGTTGTTAATTTATTCTTGCCGACTTGCACGAATTCAAGCTAATGCTGGCCAATTAGGGTGTTTCTGGATTGTCAATTTAGAAGACTAAAAACTGCTGTCAGACATAGATCCCTCTCCTGGTTTTTGCATTTTTGGTATGGGCATTTGCGACGGATTTACATCAGCGTCAGTAACTGGAAAATACAGGAATGGATGCAGCAGCTACCGGTGACGAAAAAAATTCTCGTCACATTTTACTCATATTTTCATGATATTTCCTCAAAAGTTTTTCTTCTGCATTGCGCGCCTTGTTATCGACTTGCGAAGGTTGTTTCAATGTATAAATATGTATAACTAAGAAAATACACAGCATCTAAAGGAAAATAAAACTATAAATCAATAGAGGTCTTTTGGTCGGCCGCTATTTCGTTAAGGCTTTGTGTGTTTTCTTTTCGTTTGTACTTTCGCATGGTCGTTGATTGCTGCAATGTGCCTGCTCTGACATTTCCGACCAAGTTAGCTTTTTGTCGTACACTAGTAGTTCTCGCATAAAGACGGGATTCCAGTTGTAAACCCTCAGGCGGAGGTCAGGATTAGGCCCCGTCGAGACAATGTAACGCCTATTCCAGCCAGACATCTCCTAGCAATCTTCTATAAACTAGGCACTTGTTTGCCTATTTCTAGAACCCTCTTTACGATAACTACGCCAATGCACTACTCCGCTACGGTGCAGTCACCTAGAAAAGCGAAACGCGAAAAGCGTTAATAACAGATAAATATACCGAGTATACCGTGTGGCTTATAAGGATGCAGTCATGCGTGCGGGATCTCCTTCATCATAATCATATCTATCGGATGTGAACCAGGCGCGAGGACGCGTAAATTACGCTATGGGACTGAATATGGAGCTTGCTATATGCTCTCGATCATCGGAAAATACGCTTTGAAATTGAACTTACGATGGCATCCTTTTCACTGCGAGGATGTTACCTCTCAGTTGGCGTCAGGCCTATATCCAGATATTGCTTTGTTTGGCAGAAATAATAGTGGTAACATGCTGTGAGGCTCAAATCAGAGGTTGTTATTAGCTTCATTGCATTCCTGGTCCACCGACGTATTATTAAACATTAAGGATTTCATTTATAAAGCGAAAAAGTGTTCCCAACGTGCTTTATGACCATGAGTCGTTTTATTAAATTCAGTTTTTATATTTTGTTACAAACTTGCAAGTCAACCAGTGAAAACTTGTCGAATAAAAATTCTTGCCGGGCACATTTTTATTGAGCAGTAATAAATTTGCTTCAAGAAAAGCCGAAAAAGCGTGTGGTCTGTTTTTATGTATGTTTTGCGAAGATACACGCTCTACCGTGTTTATATATTGCGGTGGGGAATAAAATGGATTTGCTGGATGTGTATGTTAGGTAAATTATGTCCGCTAGTGTGGTTTGTACGATGAATTACTTTATAATTATATTTGGGACGTTTTCCTTCAGGTTATCTTCATCGATCAAATTTGAAATGGAGGATTTTTGTTATTTGAGAAGTTTGCTATTTTTTGATGACAGGGGAGTGGAGGGTGGATAATATTATTGTTGACTCTATTATTTTGAAAAAGAGCAAGAACGCCAACAGATTCAATATTTGAATGCCAATCGATAGTGTAACCACTTTGGTAGCATACTTGGCAACTTGCTGGTTGGGAGGCCGGCGGAACGTGGGTTCAAATCATACCAACACCTCCGTTGGCAACGTACTGGTTGAAACCGAGGAGCAGAACCGTTTCTTTTTAAGAAACGGTTCTGCTACCGAGCGACCAATGATGACAATATCCCACGGGATCGTCCTGCCACGTATTAATTTAAGTAAAATTTAGTAAATTTAAAGGTGAAATTAACCCGAAATTAAAAAAGAACCATACTGCATTTTTATGCTGATAAGAATTAATTAATTATGGCATATAATTAGAAGGAATGAAAATTAAAACAACATTGATAACGTGGTAAATGGGGTAAAAGTATTTTGGAATAAATTTTGGTGGAAATTAGTTTCAAGTAAAATGAGAACGAAAAAATTGTTGGAACCAATCACAGTCCAATGATTTATCTAGAATTTACGATTGATTAAAATATCAAGATATAATATTCTTTCAACAACAAATTAGATTTTAAAGGAGGAATATTAAGATCTCCTTTAAATACCCTCTACCTCAAATCGACTTTATTAAACCGTATTTTGCTAGTAGCCGATCTTAAGGATACTTTCAAACAGTGATACTGGTGGTAATGTGTTCGGTCTATAATATTGTCATTAAACGTTTAACTTTCCTTTATCTCTATATCCTCTAAACAATCAAAACGTGACACGTGACCTCTCCATTAACAGATGACTGCATTATTGGAAAAAATGCGAAAACAAATTTACATGTAATCCCAACAATAATGCCAAAGCATTGACGAAAGTTTCACTTGCATTCACACGTTAATTTTCATTTAATGCTTCAGATACAATACACGAAGAAGTAGCGAAAGAGAATCGAAGAAGTGTTATGGATCGGCTGTATAAACAAAAGCGTTGATATCTGTTCATTCTCTACTGACGATTTATTAAGTTTTCGATGGAATTTATTGAAATGAATTATATGGCGCATAAATCGTGTTCGAATGAAATATGTATGAATGGATAGATTAATAATAAAAACTGTTTTTGAGCGCGGTTTGGTTTCTATCCATTTGCACACATATATTTCTCCACTCCCCCTGAATGCAATCGTCTCAGTTTATGTACATGTACATTTTTGAGTTTGAGATATTAGCATAAATGTATGAAAGTAATTTCTAGTTAGCACTCTGTAATTTTCTACTTGATTGTGAAAACGTTTGCCCAATACGTAATTAAAAATCATCACATGGAGCAGACCAACAACTCGTCTGGCACCATAAAGGAAGAGATGTTCTTAAATCAAAAGCATGATTTTATCACTTTTTTATTACCTAATAAAGGACGATAATTTTAATTGCGGCAAGCGTCGTGGAAGTTACATCCCGAATCGTTCAAATGACCGAAATCTTTCGGGTTCACCAACTCCAGTAATTGCTCTCGTTTGTTGCAAACATTTGTCAATGCGACGCGACAGAGTGTGAATGAAAATTGCCTTTTTCTTCTATCGTAATTATTTTTTATTGCCCATGCAATTTTTTTTTCTTTTACTTGTTACTATCATAGTAGTGCTGATAGCGCTCGCCCGAACACGTAATTATTTGTTATTGTTTTTGCTATTTTTGTTGGTCTGCGAATAAATGGGAAAGTTGCAGCAGTTCATCATACGCACAAGAAATGGATGAGGGTTAAAGAAAAAAGTGTGTACAATTAATTACAATGGTGGTGCCTTAGTGTGCATATTATTCCAATGGATTGTGGTGGATAGGTACTACTACCTACTGTGGTAACAGTAGGAGGTGGTGGCAGAGTTATACGGATCTTGTTCATTTGCGTTGCTTTTTCGCTTGTTTGTGCGTTATCTTCGACCCTTGAAGGACGCGCCATGAAAAGGCCGGTTTGTTCACCCCTTACTATATGATCTTCCGCATCGCGAGAAGAAAGCGAGTTGCTTTCTATATTTTTTTTCGGAGAAATTCTTTGTGTACGCATTTGAATTGGTGCGCATAGTAATTGGCTCATATCAACATCATGTTCATAAAATAAACTAACTTGGAAATTCTTTAAATTGCCTACAGCAGATTCAAGTTTGTTGCCTTTTTTATTCATCTCTGTAGAGTGACGGGGTGGGATCCTGAGTGCAAGCTGGGTATGTTTTTGTTGTAATATATTGGCGCGTTCGTGGAGATGATTTGAATTGAATTGGAAGCTCGAAATATGAAAAAAAAACAGCGACCAATATTATTCAATAACTCCGAATTCAGACCAAATTCCATGATTTGTTTTAATCAATCACTTGTTAATAATTGGCAAATATTTCATTATTTTTGGGAGCTATTTTAAATTAATTAGAATGAAAGCATAATATTTACATTTGATGTTATTCCTTACTAAAGAAATATAATTAAATTGGTTTTTGCCTAAGTAAACACAACTTTTATTGTTTTGTCAGAACATACCTGGCAATTGATTTAATTAAAATCATAATTACCGAGACATGTAGGTGATAAGATTTGTAATGTTGTTAAACAACTTTGAAACAAAAGAATATCCTTAATGGATTCCCTAAAAGCACTTTGGGATTTAGCCGATAATATCATATAACAACCTAAGTAAGAAAGGAAAAAAAAATTATAAACTACCAAAGATACAGAAATATATTAAATAGTATTAAGTCCACAGGGCTTAAATAGCAAGTTCGGTTAAATACGATTGATTAGTTTAGGAGGTATTGAAATTTATAAAAATGTGACGTCACGAACTCATTGGTAGTCTTCTTTTAACTTCTAACGCTCCACATTTCCTTTCTTTCTCATCGAGCCACTTTCTAAATATTCAAATATTAATTACAAGTGAACTAGTTATGATTGAACCATGAAGTTTTCATGAATATTTTTATTTTAATCTCTGCTTATCCTTGTAAATATTTTACATGTCCATATGAAAAGCAGTCCCAATAATTAGTTATCATTTATTATCGATGAACAAGAAAGCAAGGTCAATAACACACCCCATGCATAAATCACGATTGTTCCGTTTTTCACACAACAGTTCGCTGGAAATGCTTAAATATGATACAGCCAAGCGCGACAGGTTTCCAACATCCGTGAGCTTTGCTCAATCGGATTTTCTTTCTCTCGTCGGCTCCAATTAAGCCGAGGCGTGAGGCGTTCGTACAGTACATCAACTCGTAGCGCACATCGTAATTACAGCATTACACAGCGGTTTGACCATTTCGGGCTGTCGTCTCAAAAGACTGGAAATGCTAGGAATTAAGTTGCCAATCGCGATGTGAGGATACATCTTGCTCAGGTTACGACGGCGACACAATTTTCTTCTTCATAACTTCAATTCGCCTTATAATGCGTGGCGTCTGATGTCGTGCGGCTTGTAAACTGACTTCAGAAACGTGATGATATTCAAAAGGTATTTAAAACCTGACATGACTTGACGCCCGACGTTGGTCGGCGTTTATTTTTCACTACGGCACTAAATGCCAATTCGTCGCCCTGGGTTTCCTGGCGACTTTCACTATTTTTAGGGTTTTAATTGACTTCAGATGCGGTGTGCTATTAATTTTCTCAGAACGCAAGTGTGCATGAAGTTCTTCTTATTTTCATTTGTATGGAACATTGTAGATTATGCTGATGGACAGCATAAATCAAAAACACTTTTCTGGTTAAGCGTACGCATGAGATTTATGAACATTATGAACAAACTTTGAAGTTACCATCTATTAACAAACCCATTGCTTGCCTTGTCGATCAATTTCACTCGTTGGCTAACTGACTTACTTCCAATTTATCTAAAACATAATAAATCCCACTTTACGCTGCGTAAACCTTCATTTACTCATGAAATGTATTTTCATAGCTCCAATCAAATATCATTACTCACGCGCAAATAAATAATACCCTGGCACGTGCCACAAGTGGGTATGGTTTAAGAATGTGTGGGTTTTTTTTCATTCGTGACCGTTTTTATTTGGTGGAGTCAGCAAGTCGTCGTGTGTTCCACGTTATCCTGGCGGTAGATTAATGTCCATTACAATTTTACGTGACAACTGTTGTCCCTAATACAGAATCCGCAGGATGCACGGAATGAAGATATCTAAGCTTATTGCCAGACATCCTCTTTGCGGGAATGGCGTTGGCAACATAAAACGATGGGTTAAAGAATGCTCTTAATAATTACATCGCGACTTACATCGCACGGTGTAGTTCGGAAATCTGTTGGTGGTAGCAAAACTATACTCAGCGTTGTTGTTATCTTATTTTTGTTTCTTTTTTTCTTTGCAGAGACTTAACAAGCAATAACATCACAGTATTAGATGCCACTTCGCTGAAGCAGTATACAAGGCTGGAGGAACTGTAAGTTGAAATTAGTATTATTATAAATAGGCTAGACATTTAGATAGAATATTTTTAATGTAGACAAGAGATTCAACATACTAGGATATTAGTTATTATATTTGAACTTACAATTTACAGATGTGCTATTAAGACTTATTTGTGATGATATTTCTATTATTTTTGTCTTTTGAATTGGTTTATGTTTGGATTGCTTATATGAAGTATTGTTGGGAGGATTTGTTTGTTGACAAATTTTATATTTGAGGAGAAGTTAAAATTAAGAAATATTTATTTTATATAGATATAAATAATACACTCGAATTTAAGGGATCTTTTTACATAGCAGTATAATTATCGGAATTAATTAGAGAGTAGTCTTAAACTACAACTATATAATAGTGATATTGCCTATAAGACAATAATAATATCGCTTATGATATTGCAAAATTTTAAATGAATATTTAATCTAACAACCGTCTCAGTAGCAGATTCAGCAATGTGATGGAGTGAGGAGTCAGTGGATTGCGGGTTTGAATCCTCCGTTGGAGGCGTTGTAGTTGAATCCGAGGAGAGGTTTGCATCTTTTCGAAGAAAAACAGTCCAACTACCGGGCTTTGTTGATTAAAATTTAATCCCACAAAACTCGCATTTGTGTGAATACAAGAAAATGATTCACCTGGAATATAAACTAATTGAATTACATTCATCTTATCATTTTTTACAAGATGCAATTGTTGGAGTAATAAGCAAAATTTATAATTAGAAGATTAGTGATAGTTGGAGAGTATGTAGAGGCATTTTAAGCATTTTTTGCATACTTTTTCCTATACAATCAATTATATCTTAATATAATTGAGGTTAAATATATTAGGATTATGACTTATTGATTTACTACCATCAATTTGCTTTAAAATGCAATTGATTATTCCTATGGCAATGAGTTTGGTATTTGTGTTCATTGAGTATAAGTCACTTTAATTCAATCTTGAATACAAGGTAGAATTGTCTACAAGATCACTGACTCCAATTTGCCTCCCAAATGTTGCCTTTGGGTACTATTGATAGTCCCAACCCTCTAGTTGAACACAAACAAGTAGAGCGTTCCAGACACATTACTAGGGATATGCCGTCTTTTATGATCTACACGTTTACCACACAACCCAGCTCCAATTTCTATTTGATTCAGAATTATGAACTACTACCAAACTCTAGTTTGGCTCCTGCCCACATACACTCAGGTTTTCCTTGTTTGTCACCTGGTTTGCTAATATTTGAATCATTTGCAATGTTTGCGCTTGTCTTCACTCTTGTCTTGTCTTTCTCTAACGTGCGTGAAGCAACTGCCGAAAGCTACGATCGTCAAACGAGTACCATTCAATTTCGTATTTGAATATTCACTCCATATATTTTCCAATATCAACTGACTTGTTGTGTAGATTGGGACATTTGGACTCAATCCACATTCGTCGAGGAAGCATCAACCTTTTACTGTCAACATTTGCCGTATGCAAATGTGCTCATGGCCTATCTGCGTTTCTTTTGCTTGTTCTCTCTAAGCTCTGAAAATTTGCACATTTTTCTCATTTTCAAACACCATCGAATTTGACAATGTAAATACTTACCAACAAATTAGCTCCAATGAACATTCACCCTGTTCAATATTCATTCGGCGCCTTGTGAGCAGAGTTAACATTATAGGTAGCACTATATTTACATATCCAGCATAGACTGTCTGGAATTGCTACTTGAGAAATCTGTTTGACTATAGATACTACTACCCCCGACTATTTTCTCTTTGCTAAGGGTGAGGAATTCACATATCTCGGAACAACCTTTCAGTATGTCCATGCAACTTCTCCGGATATGAGATGCGTGCGTTATTTTGTTATTAGTTTTACGAACTCATTTAATTATGCGTATAATCGGTTGGAACGCTGGAATAGCTCTTTTATGGCTGTCTGCGGGTCAATGCAATGGTACTTTATGCCAACTAATTGCAGCCGGCTTGCGAGTGCCAACCTGCAAACTGGAATAAATGAAGTTTACAACCACACACAATCAAGTTAAGAGTAGCTGCAGCTATAGGAAAACACGCACACTGTTTACAATATTTAATAGTGTAACACTACTATATATAGATGGCGTATAGGAGCTTGTGTTGTGCAAGTTGCCAAACTACAAACAAATGACAGGTCGCGGTCTCAAAATTCGCGACTAGACGGTGAATCTCGTATTATTTTGCACCTCGTTTTCAATTTAGAACATCTGTATCCATCATAAATCATTTATTATAACACGAGTATGAATTGAAAAATGGGAACATAAAAATTAAATTATCTCCTTTTACAATTGAATAAAATTCCATCACCCAAATAACCAATTTATTTCAACCTAGATAAAATACTACGCTCCCTGCAAATAATGCAATCGATATAATATTCCAGCATTTCAGACCATTAATCTTCCGTAAGCCTGAGCCAGTTTGGCTGCTAATATCCACGCATAGTTCTTTTTTCTCCTTTCATGTTGTAAACTCAACCATCTAACAATTGCTGCACACTCCAATCCGGCATGTTGCTTGTGCATTTATCAATGCCCTTTCTCGCAGGGACACATGCATGCTGAATGAAAATGTTGCTCCACTTATTTTTTTTATTATCGCTTTCATAACGTATATATTGTGCTCAGAAACAGCCCTCACAGGCGAACGCACAAAAGCACATCGTCGTAAAAGCAGCGCGAGTTTTCTGCATAACCCAAGTACATTTTCAGATGGAACGTTTTATGCACGAGTCCGCGCGCCCGACCTCATTTAGACCATTTTCTATTTTCTACGGAAGCGTTTGCATATCCGAAATTTCTCCACAATGATTTAATCCAACATAAACCCATCCACGACAGCGGATTGCTGCATTTGCTCAATTCAAGGAATTAAATGGCTTGTGAATTTTATCTCTTGATAGATGGGTGATGTGGTTAAACTTTAAGGAAGATGATAAAATATATTATCATTTTGCGGATGTTTATTTGAAAGCGGTGGAGTGAAAACATTAGTAGGGAATTAATAGGTAAATATTTCTTTCTTTGGGATATTAACTTCAAAGCTTAACTTCTACATGATACTAATAATCTACTTTTCTTGTCTCTGAAGGGTTATTTTAATAAATTAGATGATTTTTGATATTTAATTGTAACATGCTACACAGGTATTTAATCTAATAAATATTTTGTTTCAGAATACTCATTGATAACCATCTAATTGAAATTCATCCAGATGCATTTTCCAAAAACACCCACATCAAACGATTGTGAGTATTTTCACATTTATTATTGTATTTTGTTTCATTTTATACCCAAATTAAAATCAATCAATAACTTTTGTTTGTCTACCATGCAGAATATGCGGAAGTTTAAACAAAACCATTGAATTGAATTGAATTTTATGAACGATTATATTACCCGACCCGCAGCGCATTACAAAGCCCCTTGTTTAACAAGTTTCTGTCTGCGATAAATAATATTTTGCCGGCGTGTGTTGACAATGGACGCTGTTGTGAATGGGTGCAAGGTAAATCATTCTAGGGTAGAGTAGGGATTTTACAAAGCAAAATAATAAAATAAGGACCTCAACTATTGTTTATATCAGAAGTCGTCTGGCCTAGTAAAAAGGGTCGATGGTTTTATAAGAGAATGGGTAACTATCTAAAATAGTATTGAGGCTCTGAGTAAACGACAGGTCAAGGTAGTAGTTGCAAAAAAAGAAAGATGCGCTTATGCTGGGACAGGAAGCACGGGAGATTTGCAGCTCACGCAATCTGTGGCGTAGTTTCGCGCGATGCATACAACGTCTTGGGAATTAGGGACGCGCAACGTGCACCATTCTCTGCCGAAAGCGGGTCACACGATCATTTCTATTCCGTGTGCACCCTGTTCACCCATTCAGAATAAGCAACATTCATGCGCACTAACGTATTAATACAACGACCGGAATGTCTTAAGGACATTAAATGCTGTTTGAGGCTAATTGTAATTAATCATATCAAAAATGGGATGACACTGAGGCGAAGATAGCGACGCCAAGCACGCCGTCGAGGGCTATGGAGGGCGCGTGTATAGGTGATGAAACTCACTTTATGATTAATAATATTTTAATGACATTTGCACTTGGCTAACGTTGTAATTTGCATTCAGTCTGGCGTGCACCGTAATTAATGAAAAACTGTCAGATTTCGGAAATTGCAAGATCATGGTGGCAATGTTTGTTATTGAACCATTTTTGGTGGCTTGTTGTTTCTATTGCTTTCATAAATCATTTTTTGGTTTGTTTGAGGCGTATAGATTGGAAGTGTTAAGGATGCTTAAGTCATTTTTTTCAGGTATTAGAGAAAACAATTAATAATCAATGTTAAGGATAATTTATTTTGGGGACATAATGAATAACAAGATATAAGGCAAAGAATAATCAAACAAATATTAAACAAATTAAAAACGTAACAAGATATTCTTAATAATTACAATTTTCCTCAAGAAATTACTTCAAGATATCTTATTTCCTGAGCTTTCTTTTAATAAATACTAGTTTTGGAATGAATAAACAAACTGATTTGAACCAACATATTTTTATTGTAATTTGAATATTTACATGAATTCTATAACATCTTTTTAAACTTATGCATTTGCGTATAGTACGTGACTTCGGGAGTTTTTTTTTTAATGCCAAATAGATCAGGATCTATTCCTTATTTGTTCTTTTTTAGTATTTAGTTCTTGTAGAGGATAGGAATAGAGATATAAAATTACTTTATATTTATTATTGAATTTTATTAATTGGTTCTTATCAAACAAAGATATAAAAGTTTTGATCATACTTTTAAAATTCTTATTATCAGTTTTAATAACATTTTTATTACTATAAGCCCTATTTTACAGTTATCACTATAAAATTTGTTTTTGTAAAAATATTGGAAATAGACATTGTCATATCAGGTTTTCACTGCAATTGGCAAAACAATTTTACGATTGGTAGTGAATTATCCCACAAGCTTTGCGCTTTACGAGCGCCAACTTGTCGGAAAAAGCATTTCGTTCTCCACATTCATAATACATGGAAATTCAATTTCGACATCTCGCCATGGTAACGTATCCCGAACAGATTATATCTAACCCAATTTCAAAGCACAATATTTTATGAGTTCATCTTCACAAAGAAGTATAAATTTCAAGATTTGCAAATGCTGGGTGTGCACTTTTTCGCACTGTTTATAGTGTGCAACACTTGCACTGTAACTGATTATTTAATGCTGGCAATGTTTTGTTTTCAGAATACTTCAGAATTGTAAGCTGACTAAAGTTCCCAGAGAGGCGTTGATACCACTGAAGAAGCTTCACACATTGTAAGTATGTAATTATGCTCCTGTGCTTGGAAGGGGTCATAGTAAAAATTGTATTTAGCAGATGTTTTATGTTCTTTGGGAAATACATGTTGAAAGCTATTCACTTCAAAGGTTAATTACGTTATATTACTCTACAACTCCTTAAAATAAAATATTGAAGTACCAGAGTCATAAGATATTAAAATGAATTATGTTTTTACATTTCGAAAAGAGGAGATGATTCTTGGAGAATTAAATGTATTTCGTTTTATGAGTAAAATTTGACTTTATAGTCTATATTTTCAAGTTTCCTTTATGAAGTACAAAACCTTTTTTATTTACTATGAACTCATTTTGTAATGGCCGTGTATGCTTGACACTTCTACAAGTTAGAAAATCTTTAAAGATTCACATTAATATTTTGAATGAGAAAAAGAAAATAAAGTGAGGTTATTTAAATTAATGGGATTTATGTGGGAATTTATTCGTGAAATTGTTTTTATATTCAAATAATATCAAAATATATTCTTCAATTAGACTGTGACTTGATGTTGACCCATTTTCGGGTAATAATTGTTTTCTAAAAATGTTATCTTTAAGTATCAGATTGATAATTTGGCAGACGTTGATCCTATTTACTGCTCAATGTATTTTATGAAAGTGATATCTGTTAAGATTATACCATGAATTAGTTAGTACTATTGAAAAATGCAAACTGACTATTATTGAGTTAGGCAGCTGGGCCAAAATGAAATATTGGAACTGGACGCAAGTACATTCCGACAACTGCAAATGCTTCGAAGCTTGCGCCTGGACGGAAATCGCCTGCGCACCGTACCTACACAGGCACTGCAGTGGCTTGAACATCTCGAGGTCCTGTGAGTACAAACAGTCGAGTCGAGGACCAGTTAAGCCTGAATGCGAATGCGCTTCAAATTTCGAACCCAAATTGAACACCAAATTGATGGATAATGCTTTAAATGGCTTTTATAATTGCTACATACAAAACTCCAAACAGTCCAAATGACAACACACACATACCCCAGCCATCAGCGGCGTCAACACACCATGATTTATAATTCCCGACACCAAAAGCCACAAGAAACAAGTGCAAACGTCCAAACAGTAAACGTAAAATAATTCCATGACGCACACACCATTAATGACACCACGAAATCAAACGGGCGCTTTGTGTAAATATGCCTGGAGAATGGTAATGAGCACGGCTCTAATTGGAACTGTGATTGGCAGAACAACAAATCAATGCAGCGCTTCGTATTATGTACTTTAGTGTCCTTAGTGTCTATGCAAAATAGTTGTAGACTTATGCTGGTCAACTCCAGTTGAGAGAGGAGAGCTTTGGCAGTTACGCATTTTTTATGGGGGAGACGACTAATACAAGCACTATTTGTTTTCAGAAACCTGGGCAACAATCTCATCACTTCCATTTCGGTGGACGCGTTCCCTAGAATGGAAAGTCTTATTATTCTGTAAGTTTTTCCACCGCAGTGTTGGTTCTTCTAACGCTCCTGTCTCATAAATCATTTCCAATTTACACTTTCAACCAAAGTGGTGAAAATAATCTTACTAAATCTTCAACTTTAAATCTTAATTACATATAAAGAATTTATTTATATAATAATATAGCGATATTTTTGGAGCAATAAATATTTTTTTAAGAGGGGGGGGTGGGGGGCGCGGCTGGAAATCATGATGGGATTATGTTTAACAATAATTCATCCTTACTGAATTCAGCCGCAAAAAACTGCTACTTACTTTGGTAAATGGTGTAGAAAAATAAAAAAGAAAGAAATTATCATTTCAATATTAAAAACATTTAGTAAAAATAAAACATTCAGATAGATTCATAACATTCCCAGATGATATTTAAAGACAACGATGAATCTAAATTTCCAACATTTATTATTACCAAATAATTATTTTGGTCTGGCCATCAAATAAAAGAGTCAATGAACTGTTGTTATATTTAGAATTGAATTTTGAATATTAGGGAACTGATTTTTGGGATCTACAGACAAAAATTCAATGACTTAAAGTACACTTTACATCAACAGCTTGATTGATTTATAAAAGTATAATACGCGCATGAATCATGAATGGTGTTTGAAGTGAGTTATAAAATCTTTCCCGCCAAAGGTTTGAAAACGACGTCATATGAATACGTGAGTAATATTACCATATTTGCAGGTATCTCAAGAAGAATCAAATCACTGAAATAGCTGAGCACACTTTCGAGAACATGACAGCATTGCGCGTCATGTAAGTGCATCGCATTATTTATCACTGTGACTTATTTGGCGGATTGAAAAGGAGAATTGCTTATTATATGGCGATGGAAATACGACGTTATAAAAAAGTGCGAGACGATGAGTATGCATGTCGGTGGCATTCGTGGCCAGCCGCAATGCGTTGCTTGCTTTTTATAACTCGCCTTCATTTCGTCATTTTTGCATGCTTGCCCCAAGTTGTAATATTTTTCTTTTGTGCAGCGAACTTGATGACAACTACTTGTCAAACATTCCAACTGCGGTGACTAAACTCCCGTCGCTGCAGGATCTGTAAGTAATTGATGAGTTGAAGTAGATTGTAGAATTCTGCAAGTGTATTTTCTCCGTGGAGTGCTGGATTTTAATTATTTTTTTATTAAGGAAAATCGATACGGAATTGAAAGCGGACAGACTTGCTATATGAATTGTATCTTGCAGGTCCATCTCAGGGAATCGAATTAAGTATATTCCCAGCGGCTTGCTCCAGAAAACACCTGGATTAACCTTGCTGGAACTAAAAGGCAATCCGTTAGTGGGCGTCGATACGCATGCATTCTCATTTCTACCACGACTACGCAAGCTGCAAGTATTATGTTCCCTAAACCGTTACGTTTTCATTAACCCTTTCATCCCAGATAGGAAGATTTAATCAGGATTATCAATGTTTAGTGGATTACATTTCAATTCCTATTCACGTTTCTATTTTATTGGATGGCTAAAATAATGGTCTTTTATTCATTCAGAATTTTATCGGATGCGCGAGAACTATCGACGTTTCCGTCCCTTAATGGCACGAGTGCATTGGAAATACTCCGATTAGATCGAGCCGGCATTTCATCTGTGCCGCCCACACTCTGCTATACTTGCCCCGGATTGAAGAGTCTGTTAGTTTTATTTCCCAACTACCCTACCGCGCATCTATGCACTTAATTGATTTAATCTCATTGCAGAGATCTGAAAACCAATAAACTGCTTGAAGTGCCAGATCTATCTAATTGCCAGGACATCCGAGTGCTGTAAGTAACCAAGACTTCAAAGTTTGTGACGCCGCCATTTTGATTATGCTAGTCTTTTTTATTGTTTGTATTAGGGATTTGGCTGGCAACAAGATAAACTCTTTGGAGGGCCGACCTTTCAAGGGGATGTCGCAAATGCACGATTTGCTTTTAGCCCACAACGATATCCATCACATCCCATATGACGCCTTTTATGGCTTATCTAAACTACAAGTGTTGTAAGTGGCTTCAGACGCTTTTATAAATCACGCCTTTTTGTAGGCTTATGCACATCGCATTTTTCCTCTTCATGTATTTGTTTGCTCCACAGAGATCTCGAAGATAATAAAATTTCCTTCATTCATCCTGATGCCTTCCTGTCGATTTCACACATTGAAGACTTGTGAGTACATTCCCAGACAGCCCTTAGGCGGCGGTCATTGTTTTTTTTTCCTTGAGTTTGCAGCTGACTATTTGCCTTGCAGAAATTTGGGCAACAATGTGTTTTCCATACTACCGTTTGCGGGATTGGAACGTTTGCTGCATTTAAAGACGTTCAACAATCCCAACTTGCGAGAATTTCCTCCCCCAGAAGTGTTTCCGCGAATTCAGACCTTGGTACTTGCATATGCTTATCACTGTTGCGCCTTTCTGCCATTGATTCCGTCAAATCCACCGCCCAGAGCTAAGGATATTATCGTTTTTCCGGACATTGACGATATCGACTTGAATATATGGAATTCCAGTTCAATCGATTTGTGGCCCTCAATGCGTGAGTATTTGGCTGGACTTTCAACTGCATGTTCTAATTTTATGCTAACATTCGCAGAGAACATAAGTCACAAATTTGGCAAGAAATTTAAAGCTTTGTGGGATCGTATAGGAACGGATTTTACATACCCTGGTAATTTTCCTGCGTACATGGAAGAGTATACCGAGGAGGAATTGAATCGGATGACTGGAAATGAAGGTGCTCCTGGCAAAATTCAGTGTTTACCACTGCCAGGACCGTTTCTTCCATGCCAAGACTTATTTGACTGGTGGACTTTGCGATGCGGTGTTTGGATTGTATTCTTGTGTGCCATGTTGGGGAATGGTACTGTTGTATTTGTACTTATTTTTAGCCGAAGCAAAATGGATGTTCCACGATTTTTAGTTTGTAATTTAGCAGCAGCGGATTTTTTTATGGGCGTTTATTTAGGTAACTACGCCTGCACCAGCGAGATAATGAACACTAATGGTAAATTTGTCCTCAGGTTTTTTAGCCGTGGTTGACGCATCCACTCTTGGCGAGTTTCGAATGTATGCCATTCCTTGGCAAATGTCCGCAGGTTGTCAAATGGCGGGATTTTTGGGTGTCTTGAGCTCGGAACTCTCTGTTTACACCTTGGCAGTGATTACCTTGGAACGCAACTATGCCATTACACATGCTATGCATCTTAATAAGAGGCTCTCTTTGAAACACGCCGGTTACATAATGATGGTCGGTTGGACCTTTGCAATTATCATGGCGGTGCTACCTTTATTTAGTGTATCTGATTATCGTAAATTTGCGGTATGCCTGCCATTTGAGACTAATAACACAGCTAGCTTGACTTACGTGGTATTTTTAATGTTTATAAATGGTATAGCGTTTTTAATTTTAATGGGGTGCTACTTAAAAATGTATTGCGCTATTCGAGGTTCTCAAGCCTGGAACAGCAACGATTCGAGGATTGCAAAGAGAATGGCATTGTTAGTATTTACGGACTTTTTGTGCTGGTCTCCAATTGCATTCTTTAGTTTGACAGCAGCGTTTGGTTTGCAGCTTATTACATTGGAACAAGCCAAAGTCTTTACGGTGTTTGTTCTTCCGTTGAATTCTTGCTGCAATCCGTTCTTATATGCCATACTCACTAAACAATTCAAAAAAGACTGCGTTATGATATGTAAAGCTATAGAGGAAAGTCGGGTGACGAGGGGCATTGGCCGTTGCAGACATAGCTCAAACTTCAGCAACAGGCAAACACCCGCGAATACAAATAGTTTAGCCGACAGATCATCAAGAGAAAATCAAAATCATCATGTTCCTTCGTGTACATGTAACGTGAAGCTACTAGGCGATCAAACTGAGAGCACTACCAGGTCCCAGAATCGGAAGAGCCGAACAAAGGAATGGCTCCTTGATAAAACCAGGTGGCTCCTGTGCACTCGTAGACCGAATAGGCATCGTCCTAGGAGTGATCACTATACTTATCAGATAGCTGAAATACAACAAAAGCAGCATAAACGTGCGTCCAGTGTGTCGTCCAGTGAGAACTTTAGTTCGTCACGTTCTGATTCCTGGCGTCACAATCATCACTGCGGAATACCCTTGAGACTGCTTGATCCCAAGCGGCGCGCATCCTCGTGGCTAGTGACGAGGAAGACATCGCAGGACTCAAATCTATCTAGTTCACGCAATGACTCCTCTGGATCTGCTACTACTGCGAGTACAAGTACGTGGCGAATATCCAGATCGAGTGCGTCCAGTGAACCTGCGACACGCCTTCGCGCAAAACCACGATTGACGCGTCAATGCGCCGTACAGGACGAATTCGATCCGCCGGGATCCCCGGGACGGCTAACGGTTCGATTTTTAACGACAATACCATCGGCCGCAGAGAATAGTATGCAGCAGGACGAGGAGCCGCCGCTTCTCATCTCACCTACGAAGGAGCGAGAAGGTCCGTTGTATGCAATTCTGCACACGGCGCCCATTATTACGCCAACGCGGCGGCAAAGCATCATCACGTTACATCCACCAAATACATACACTGCGCCTAGTCAGTCTGAGGCAGGTCCTTCTAAGGCAGCTTCAGACGTAAAAAGATAATAATTAGTCCAAATTAAAACATAGTTTTGATTGTATTTTTTGTTGTGCAGTGTACTTAATTTAAACGAGCGTTCATTTTAGCTTGCTATTTGAATAAAAGTTTACAGATACTTGAATTATAAGTACATTGCTTTGTACTGAAGTCCAATACAAGAAATATTTTATACATTAAGGATAATGACGTGTTTTAAATTAACTACACTGTTAGAGAAAATTGAGGATCGTCTTATGCGATATTCAAACACACATTCCAGGGTTCATGCTTCCATTACATATTGCGTAAGAAGGTTCTCATCATTAACTTATTTTAGAGTGTACATATAAATCAAATAACGGGGCATTTCCGAAAAATATATTTAACTGAGATTTTGTGTAGTGCGTAGAAATGTCCAATGAGTCACTATTTTTCGGTACCCCAGATATATACATACATTTAACCCAAGTGTACAATACGATAAAGAATGCGTGATATACTAAATAATTAAAGTTAAGGTTGATATTATGAATTAAATTATTTTAAGTTATACACTAATACTTAATGATGATGGAGGGAACCTAAATAATTCAATTGCCATGTAACAGAGATAATTTTTGTTGTTGTAATATGTACAAAATAGCTATATTTCTATATTTCACAAATTGGAAGTTTAGAGAAAAGCTCACAGCTTTAAATGCATTTCATTGCTGTGTTTCGTTCAGCATGATACGGCCTGTACAACTGCCAGTCATCGACATCAAGTATTAGCATTGTTATTTATTTGTACGCTTTTGTTTTACACCAAGATCTAAATATTTATATAAACTTATTATATATTATAGTATTATATACAGATTCTAAAAGTGTAAGCCATGCGTTTAAATTATTTACAAAAGTGTAAATAATAACCTGCCATTTTCATTTATAAGAAAGTTTTCATAAAATGAATGAGGTTGAAAAGTTTCTAAAAAGGGAATAAAAGAAGAAGATTGAATACAGAGTTACGTACTTTTTTATTGATAGTTTCCAAAAATATAAATGGAGAGTGATTGAAACAAAAGTTATCCACTTATAATTTCAGGACCACAAACAATTCAAGATGAGTTTGAATACTACTACTGCATTGATAGAAAAATAAAGCCTCTCTCAGACATTTTTATATATAATTATTCTACATCGTGATATTAAAAATACATTTCAACTAAACAATAATTCTTTGCTGATTTCTTAAATCGATGGCCTTTGTATCATCGTGTTCAGTTTTGGTGGAGTTGACGGCAGTTGCGTCGTGTTTTCCTGATTACTATCACAGCTATTTAGGATTAAATCTCTGGAGCGTCTGAATTCATCAAATTTACTATTTAAAATACTTAGTTCCGACCGTGATGTTGTTGGTTGCAATTGTTCCTCCAAATTTTCCTCATCAACTTCCTAAAAACAAGATGCAATAAATCTAATGTAAATATTCAGCGTTAATACACTTACTTGAATTTCTAGAAAGGTAACAGGTTGTGTTCTGTATCTGCTAGCGGTGCCTTTGCGCTGTTTAGGTACAACCCTTCTGCGCAATAAGGACATTGGCTCTGGATAAACCGAATCCATTTCAGCACAATATTTTACGCTAACTTCGTGGACCTGTTGTGTTCATGAGAGGTTGTTGCGAGGCACTTGGTCTATATTTATCACTTTATCCTTAATTTGCGCCTTGTAAGTCCTCCGAAACGTTTTAATCTCAGAAGTTATGAAGATTCTACTAGAGCGCGTTTTAAACCTCGGAGCTTGTGAAATTGAACGCACATGAGCAAAAAATTAAGGAGCCACATTGAGATTTGTGGTTGTCGGAAAGCGAGAATTCAGAGCATTGGCTTTCTGTTTTTCTGTAGACACTCACTTCGAATCATTTTCATTCTATATTTAAACATCTGACACTCGCAAGGCTGTGCAATGGAAACAACTGCGTCTTCACAGTACCAAAAATACATTCAAAATATATAAATGTATTCAAACTATATAGCAAATCGTAAAATATTACGCTAATCAAATCGATGTATTTCTTGCCAGGAAACCACGCTTAAAAGAATGGAAATATGAATGATAATAGTAATTTAAAATCATAAATTTAGAATGTTTTACAAGCAAAGTAGGGAAACAAAAGGTGACTTTACTGGTATTTATTAATGTAACAAAAACACCTAATTTGAATGACAAGATATACATGAATTTTAATTGACAAATGTCTCATCCCATCTACAATTGATGATTACAAACAAATGTTTATCAAGTACGATTTTATATTTTTAAACTACCTGACTAATTTATCACAAACTACATATTTTAAATATGTGGATTTTAAAATCGCGCTTGTATAATCTCTAAAAGGTGACATTCCAAATTGCAGCATTAATAGAAAAATATGTTCCTCAACTTTACTAAAACTGCACAACTGAAGCCAATGTGCCTCACACCAATAATGCAATACTCTTCATTTGCAAAAGGAAGCACTCAAAATGCTGATGCTTTCGTTACGAAGCTTGCGTTACGTATAATTACATTTGAAAATCGCATGAGTTAAGTTATTGTTTAAAATGCCACTGCAAAATCATTTTTAAAAGACCATATTTACATCACTATGTATAACAGAAAAAGGATATTTTCAACTTATGATGGTATATATCGCGGTGAACCTTTTTAAATCTGCAATGTTATAGTAAAACTGGTAATTCTTCTTGACATTCCTCTGAATCTATTGCTTGTGCATCGCCAGATTCTCCCTCAAAAGGGATACTTTTATGTAGGTCAGCACTGACGTCAGTTTCATACATTTTTGAACATCTTTGTATTAAATTTGAATAAGGCTTATCATTCAGGAGACCAATAATTACAACAGTCATGTTGTCACATCCAAGACCACCCATTAAACAATCTGGAGCTAAACACTTCATCATCAATGCTTCACATATCTCCTCCGGCTCATATCCAGCGGCAATGCTTTTTCGTGCATAGTCAATAACTTCTTCATTTTTCATCACATCCCATATTCCATCACAAGCAATAACAATAAATTCCCAATCATCTGTTATAGTGCGTACTTCAACATCAGGATATGCTAAAACAAATTTAGCAAGATAAGAACCTTACTATTTTATGCATGATACTTTAATCATCATGTGCATTAAAGACTAAGAGTGTACCTGTAACAATTTGCTCTTCTGGTTGCTTCTTTTCATTTTTCTTGAAACCAAAATCACCAAGTGCTCTTGATAAGGCCAAATTTCCATTTACCCTGTTATATTCTACCCATCCACCTGCAGCAGCAATTCGATTATATTCAATTTCATTAGTGGGCTTGTGGTCAAAAGATAATTGTTCAACTCTGCCATTAACTGAAGCTATTGCTCTAGAGTCACCAACATTAGCACAATATAATATATTATCTTTTATAAGCATGGTCACTGCAGTACTTCCTGCTTGAACATTCTTGAGGGATTCCTCTTGCAACATGATTTCATCAATTTCCAGGAAAGCCTGCTTCATTGCCTCCTCAATTTGCCCATCTTGGTAGTGACTTTGCTTAGTTAAAATCTTATGTAAATTCTTCCCTGCATAGTCAGCTATATTTGCACCACCATGTCCATCATAAACAGCAAAGAAGGCAGTGCCAGGATCATCTGGCAGAGACAAAATATGTGTGTGAGAATCTTCCATGTTTATTCTCCACCCTTGCATACAACTTGAACCAACTTTAAACAAATTGTTCTCACAATATGCAGTATCCTTTGCTGTTTCAGGTTCAGACAGTGTTTGACCCATGGTTCAATGTGCCTCTGAACTGCAGAACAAGGTATTATCTTGAGTGTAAATGTATCGAATGTGGACAGTTATTTTAGGCATAGACACTGACAAAATTATAAAAATATTGATTTTATATTTATAAACGACAATTTTGTGGTTGATTCATAAAATTTACGTTGACACACAAAAAAGTGGGCCGTCAAAAGACGTCGGGTTGCGTCAAGTTTGTCAGGCTAACCTTACAACGTAGTCAACGTTTTGCGTTGCGGGAGACGGTGGTTAGTCCGTTTTGTAGTATTGTTGGTCGCATCCGTCATATTCATTCGTATCACATGTTTGAATAAAATCTCTTACTAGCGAGTGTAATTCTACTAAGCTTGTTGATATATTATTATCTGCAAAAGTTTAATTATTTAATCATTGCGTTGACTTCAACGCTAGGTATCTCAATTGCATCCAAAGAGTTAATACATTGACTAATGCTAAATAATATTACTTGACATAATTAGAAAATGCCCGAAAATTAGGGGGATAATTAAATATAACTGGCTGGTTCTGAGGTCACGACCAGGTACTACTGTTAGATATCTGCGTAATTTTCAATTTTCTCGCCGATTGATTGACTCTGGAGCCTACCAACTAGTTTGGGTGGAAATATTGCGGAAGTTGACTGACGTCCCGACCACATAGTTTGCATTGAAAATTGGGAACTGTTTCAAAAGTGTATTTAAATTTGAACAAATTTTTTATGTGATGTATTTTTGATCTAAATGTTATTTATTAAGGTAGCGTCATATTGATGGTGTTAACGGTTGTAATTTCACTGATCATTCCTAATACTGTCAGATTTTGAAGCGCTCTACAGTTACACATCTTTAATCGGCTCTGAATCTCGTAACAATTAACGAGTTTTCTACCGTTTACATTTGCCTATATATTTTTAAAGGCGCCGATGATTTTTTCGCTAAATCTCATTTCTCTGCACATGGCCGTCTAGTTAATGGACTATGAATAATAAAGCATAAAAATTAACTAAAACAGGTTTCAAAGTACATAAGTAACAATTTTGATGAGTTAGGTTGGTAATAATTCTTATTTCATCATGAAATTTGTTGGAATTAATTAAGTTTTGAAGAAAATAAATAATTGTGAAATATTTATATCATAGATTATGTTCCAATAAATGCTTTAGGGTATTGGTAGCCTGTGAATAAAACGGAGAAAGAAATAGTATTTAGTTGATTGTGGAACGCTCAGACAAGGGTGTCCTCTTTACTTGCAGTGACGTAATAATTGTAATTGTAGCTTTAAAATTGTACAGATGTCTGCAGTTCGGAAGAATTCTATGATATTACAGAATTTCAAGAACATTTTGAATCTATTTATAATCAGAGTGAAATTAAGAGGTCGTTTGAAAGAGAATAAGCGTTCCACCAACATATTTAATGGAAAACTAAAACTAATTTAGGCAGAATTATGCCAACTCAGATGTTGACTCGCACACCTGGGTAATAGATTCTAGCTGGAAAACTAATATGGATAAATCAACAATAAGTATTTTATCTGGTATTCAAAGAGTTGCCTCTAACGTATAGTTATGTCAGGAAATCGAGATTAAACATGACCAATTTTTGATGAACACACAGCGGTTGTAACCAGCGCGAATCGCAGGTAGACCAGGTATAACTAACTAGATGCACGGTGTGTTATTGCTTATATTCGGCGCAAGTATTGCAATCCGTTTCGCACATGGAAACATTCTATTGTGAATAACAGTTGCACTTTGTCCGTTAGAAGATAAACAGCATCGCGTTTAATACCATTCTCAAAAACAAATCCGTTGAACAATCGCAAAATACAGCAATTACTACGGTGAGATAAACAATATTTGTATGTTGGAATGTTATCCGACTTGAGTGGGTAGAGCAATTCTTCGTGTAAGATAGTTTTATCGAACATAATATAAGTACAGTTGTCCTTATTTATTATACTTTTATTGGCTTCAAAGCGACTGTGTGCTTAGGTGTATTGTAGTATTGTACTTTGTTGTTGGCTCTTGTTCAACCTTTTGTTTAATTGGCAGTGTTTTTATTACGTTGTTATTTAATGTTACAAATATTATTTATGATATAAACAGTGTTTTACATTAATAAAGTGTAACTTAAAATTTATTACAAAGTTTTACTTTATATTTCCAACGTTTTTCTATTTATAATTCCAGGATTATATCAGTTCCTTTAGGAACTACATTGTTTTTATTTGTGGTATCATTGAGTACTTGGTAATGCATTGTTTATTGTACTATTACTACTATAAATATATAAAGTTTTAAGTGCTTTTCGAGAACCTGCCGTGGCGTAGTGCATATGCTGCTGCTTGTTGTCCATGAGGTGCTGGGTTCGATTCCCAGTTCCTAGTCGGTTTTTCAAGAAAATTGACATAAACTCGAGTTACATTGTGCTAATGGCAGTTCCATTAAACAAACTGCAGTTTAAATAGAAGACTGGGAGGCGGGTTGTCTACAGTTAAAAAAGACTTTGGAAAAATTCTGGGATGCTAAGTTCCTTCCAGTATACTTATATAGATAGTAATGCATATAGAACATAGAAAATCCGAACAATTGTACAAGTCCGAAATAGAAAACAAATAGAGTAAATAAGAAGGTGTGAAGATACAAGAAAAAAGCAGGAAGCCTCCTCGAAAGAAGGAGGCCGCAATTTTCATTTTCGTAAGACAGCTGTTTTAGAGATCGCGCGCAGCGCGATCTCTTTAATGACTTCGCCGGCTCCGCCGGCGAAGTCATTATATGATGGGTCTTCGCCGGCTCTGCCGGCAGAAGACCCATCCGTGCCTTTTCCACCTTTACGTTTTATTATTCTAAGTTTCTATAAAACGGCCTCACAGGTGAGAATCGAACTCCAGACACCTGGTTGCCAAGCCCAACCCCACGCCAGCCAGCCACGTTACTGACTGCGTAGGTGGAAACACTAGATATATTTAATGCTTTAAGATTAGAAACTAAACAAAACTACCAGCCCAATACCCCAATGTTACCACGCCTACCCTCACACCACCAAGCCATAAACCTGACTGCGTGAAGGAAAACATCAGATATATTTAATGCTAAATATTTAAAACCTAAACAAAATTTGAATACTAATTTATTATAATAAATATAAAGTTATTTCTTATTCCAACAATATCGTAGTTCTGAAAAGAACTGTTTTATTTTCGTTGTCGATCTGTTTGGATAAATAACACACTGGGTTTGAAGATGAAATTGTTGTCTTTAATTCTCGCTTATAAATTGCAATTTTTTGAAGCGTACTATAAAGAAAGTGTAAAAATGGTCAAATTTTGGGGGTGATTTACACAGAATAAATTTATTTCTATTTCAATTGGATGACTGGAGCACTGTTGGTAGCAGCAGAGTTATGTCCTTTCTTGGATTACCATGAGAGTACCTCTGAAAACAATTACAAATACTGTTACATTTTAAGTTTCATATATGAGATCTTACAAAGATGACTAAGTTAAGAATATTAACTTATATAATCATAATATATAATTTTAATTCCAGAGCCGGCAAAGCCGCTGATGATGGGGCTTTACCGGAAGACTAGGTCACTTTCTATATCAAAGCAAACCACGCAAACGATCCGAACTAGGAAACTAGATAAGGATGTAAATTTCTTACCCTTCAGTGCAGGGTTCTGGCATACGCCGAGCGCGTTGTTACAGGATGGCGCTTCATGTCTGCTTGAATTAAATAATCTTTAGTGAAATTTCATTTAAAACGTATTTTTATTTGATTTTAAAGAATGTTTGCATCGTACACAAATAAGTTGGTTAGTTTAAGATTTTAAAAAGATTTGCAAATCAGCTATTTTTTTAATTCACAACTAATAATAATAATCAAAATCGTTCCTTCTGTCATCATAGTAGCGTGGTCCATCATATTCACGGTAGTTGTTCGGGCGCACGTATGCTGGGTCTTCAAAAATTGTGACTCTACTGTTATACGGGTTTTGTCTGAATGGATAATGAGCGGGTGAAGCAATTGGTGGAGGCGGTGGAGGCAGTGAGGCGTAGGGTTGATTCCAATACGGAGTCTTTTGCACAACTTCGTCACGTATCAATCTGCCACCTTCTTCGTACGCATTTCCGGCAGCATGATTGTCAACCACCTTGTCATTATCTGAATACTGCTTTCGGCTGTAGTCAGTACTAGCGCCCTGATTTTTCAAATAATGCCCACCATTATCGTACTGCCCTTGGCGATGATTGTCATTTAAATTTTCCTTGTCGTTTCGATGATATCCATGCTGATTGTGTTGTGCATTGTCGGCATAAATGCCCTTGTTACTGTTTCGATTGTAATGATCAGCGGCATCGAGCGATTCGTCAAAATAGCTGCTATTGGAACCGCTCTCATCTTTATGATACGTGTTGTGGAATGCGCTCTTCTGGTGGCCTTTTTTGTGTCCCTTTTTGCTGCCCTCATCAACAACACTTGAGCCATCTTCTTGTTTGAACGCTTTGTCCTGATAATCGGCTTCGTCTTGATGTTTTACCAGATCCTTGTCTTCTATTTTAAAGATTCCTTGGTCTTGAGCAGCAGCATACTGTTTTTCATCTCCATGATTAAAGCCCTCTTCAGCTTCATAGTTCGCTAATTGCATCTTACCGTGTACACCAAACAGTCCAGCTTCTTCACCATGTTCCATGGCATTCTGTTTGCCTAAATGTAGCCCGGATCGGATAATAATAGGACCTCCATAGGTATTTGCAATACTAAGGAAACAAAATAACAATGTTACTGTTCGAATAGGCATCTTGATGTAGACTAACTTCAGCTAAACTCTACGGTCTTTATATACTAGTTAGCATCGTCATACTTTATCAAGAACTACACAAATAAAATAGAATAAGTAAAAACGTGGCCTTTATACAAGCCATTGTGTTTATCTATCCTGTTTCGTATATGAATTTCGCGCTTTAACACGCCGGATATTAGCTTCTCAAGAAAACATTGCGCTTGTTTTACAGAAGCAAAAGAAACAATCAAAGTTTATGTAGATGTGCAGCGTATGCGTGAATACACAAAGTAGAGCTGTGAATGGCCTAATTTCAACATTGGTCGAATGGAAAAAATAACAAAAAGCGATTATTTCAAAACGCGGAATGTCGAGCTGCCTGCGAACGGGCATATAACTTAACCCCTTGTTCTTCAAAAAGGATAAAGGGCTAATGAATACAGGTCTCACACAAAAAGCGTGCAAAAACGGGCGGCGGTTGGCTTGCTAAAGCGGCGGCGTATCAACCTCCGCGCTTTTAAAATATAAAACCGATTTCACCGAGGGGAGAAGAATACTTTGGAAAACTTGTGTAACGCCAGATAGGTGAGCGTGGATTTTATCTTTCTGCCACTCCAAAATGCACATTTATATTAGGGGCGATAATAAAAGTCAGACAATTATAATTAAATTCTAAATTCCTGCAATGAAATTGTCTTTTCATTTGTTTTATACAAAATTATGAGATAAATCTTTGCTTATTTGTTTGTTCGCGTTTATAATTTCATTTGTGAATTTTAAACAAAACAATTTGATAGCAAGTATCAAGTAATGGAAATAAAATTAGTGAATAAATTAATTTACTGATTTCACATATGCTAATATTCAAATGAATTCTTGTAAAATTGGAGTTGTCCTTCTGATAATTTCAATTGCAAGTTGAAAATAATTCAAAAATTCAACCTTTCCCACACGTTGAAAAGAAGTACTGAAACCTAGTGCTTATCACAACATGTATATTTTGTGCGAATGAAGACATTTAGGGGCGTTTGATGATCACATTTACCAGCCCAACATGCGGAGCACCATAATTGTGTGTGATTATACACCACCGCCTTGGTGTTGGTTCGCGTGCTGAGCGTGTATGTACGTGCAAATGATGGCTATTTTCACAGTATCTTCGTAATAGGTCGCTATTTGGTGCGCGGCGGGAGATCGGCGGCAGGAGGAAAGCACCGCGGCGCAAACGAGCGCCGCCGCCTCAGATAGCTGCTAATGTTTCCAGCTGTCTATTCTCCCATTGCTAATATTCACGCGTCTTTTATAAATAAGGGCTATTTGCTGTTTGTGCACATGCAGGGCCTATTCAGGTTTGCTTTAACCTGCCAGGGATGATAATCGCATAAGCGTTTGCGAGTTAAATGTAAAATGCTGCACACGTTGGGGAATTGTAAAGCAGACCGCGAATGACTAGATAGCACACGCAACGCTACAGAATCGTGTGAATTGAGATACAAATACCATTCAGGTAAATTAGATCTAAATGCACCATGCTGGGTTTTTATTCCTGAATAAGTGTGGACGATTATTATGTTCCACAAACATGAAGCTTCCTTGTTTCAAATTATCCTCTAATCAACTGGCCAATTTCTGATTCATTTGCGTTACACTTAACGTGTTAATTTGTACTGGTTAATAGTGCAAAATATAGTTGGGAATATTTGCTGCAAATAATGGTTATTGTTGTGAACAAGTCATTTACATTTTAGGGTATATTGCAGTGTAACCATCCAGGTATTTTAAAAGGGTTGAGCAAACGTGCGAATGGCACGCGAATGTGCAGTAATAATAAAAACCAATACCCTGCTTATTGTAACACAACTCTACAAGTCTGCGTGTGTAAGAACAATTGGTGATAATTGTATGGGAGTGAGTATAAAATATTTTTTTTACTAGGAACTACCTGCAGTAATTAACTCAGTCAAGTACATTTATTTTCGGATTTTTATTGCGAAAGAATGATTACTATACTTGGAGACGATATGGTTGATTTAAATTGAGTAATGTGAGTAATTATTGTGCAATAATTGAAAGTATTGTATTGTTGGCAAGTTGGTAACAGTATTAGGAAGTAAGGTGGATTAGAATAAAGTTGTAATAGCGGTGATAATTGTTTTGGTTATTAGAAAAATGTGTTGACAAATTTATTCATTGTCACTGTTCGAAGACATTGTAATTGACGATTTTTTGTGGGTTGTTTTCGTGATAATTGCATAGTTCTACAATTTTTATTCAGTGCACTGCCTTACTTTTCTAGTTAATTGAGTTTTATCTAATGGCTTTCATTATCTACAATCCTTTCTAATATTTTCCTTTTTCTAGGTCTTTGGAATTAAAAATATAGAATTTATTTCATTAATTGTGACATCAATATTATCAATTCTCAAGTATATCATTGCAAGCAATATTTTCTAATTTTCTTCTTAGAAAATATATTTAATTCGGCAAAGTTGGTAGCAAATTAATTACCTATTTTTCTGTATGTCCCTTTTTATTTGTTTATAAAAACTTTGTTTGCATGAGTAAACTTAATGAAGTTAGCATTCAATCTATTGCATATTGAATGCTAACTATATATTAATATCAACATTTTTATAAACAAACTAAATATTTTATTCATGATTAATATCCATCCCATTTTTCATATCACTAATTGCATATCTATTATTCTCGAGCAAACAATTAGGTTTTTCCCCAGGAAACAGACAAGATGTAATGACACAGGTCATCAATATGTGCACTTCCTCACCGTTTGCACGAAGACATCCAAGGGTGTAGAATAAATCCTTGCCAAAATTATCCACACTGATGTGCACCTGTGCTGATTCCCACCGCCTCGTTTTTCCCCGGTGTTGGCGGACTACGTTTAGCTTCCGTTCTCCCCAACTCCTCACTCAGGAGTTAACAAATGACGCCCAACATTGCGCCACGACGCTCAGTAATCGAGAGCGCAAGACCTTGCAGAACTTAACGATAAGTCTGTCACTCAGGAGATAATAGGCGGCGGGATTTTGCATAAAACTGTTCGTTCAAAGTTTAAGAAAGATTAATGACGGAGAAGTGGCGCGGATAAAGCAGAGTTTTGTACGCGAACATCTTCCATGAGCATACACATACATGGCGTACTTATTTGTCCCGTCGGTATAGGCGTTTGGGGCGAAATCTTCGCGTCATACTCCACAAAACACTATTAGTGAGGCTCAACGTGCGTAATGTTTGCTCATAAGTACCATGGCACCCAAGAGGAGCCGATTGGGCTTTATAAACGTCTTTAATGTTTTTCCGTCACTCTTCGTCATGAGAACATTATGGAGGGTGTCGCGACATGTCGTTGGGATCTACATGTATGGTGACATTGCAAGTACGTTTAACATTTGTAAATACAGCGTTGGATCAATTTAGATTTATTTACAAATTGTACGTCTGAAGGATATTGATGTGGTAGGGAAGATAAAAATATAACACCAAACAAGTTGTGCAAATATTCTTGAAATTTCTCTGTGTTATATTACTGTTATATTGCAGAATTGTACAGAAATTGCTTTGATCTTGGATTCTGGATCACCTGGACAACAGGACTCTCAAGAATATGTTTTATCCCCAACTAGACCTAATATTCCATTGTCCAGCAAATTCCAGAAAGAAGTCTTTTCTAATATTCCACATTCTATCCGAATTCAATTGAATATAAATGCCTTTGTAAGAAACTCTCAACAATATGCCTTCAATATTAAATGTTCTCTGCATTTTGCACACTCGTTCCACTACCTCTAACTTCTAATCTGATTTAAATACATGTCACTTTTCCCCCAAATAAATTGTTTTGAAAATCTGTCGCCTATGTTCCAAGTTAAAATGTGCGAATCTGCCTTGCAGAGTTACTTGTTATGTTAGTTTAACTCCACCAGTGCCGTTTTGCTACTTTCATCCCCATTGCCTTCGATTCGTGGTGGTAACTCAGTATACCCCCGAGCCGCACACGTCACCGGAGACTCTCCACTCCAGTTGAGTCGGCGCGCCGAGTTCAACTTGTGTGTGAAAATTCGTTTGCATAAATTAACAATTTTGCATAATTAAAAACGACCACGAGCAGTAGTCGTCGGCATGCACTTGCGTCGGTACGCACCACTCCAAGCGCAGTATCTTGTTAAGATTGCGGACGAAATTAGAAGGCGAAACTACAATATCATTTGCGAGTATCGCGCTCTGCGTTGCTTATATAGGCAAGTTGACTATATAAGTAATTACATTTTTAATACCACCGGAAGAAAAAACAAGTTCGTTGAACTAAGCGAATTAAGCTTGCAATCGACCGTCTTTAGTGTGCAAAGTGGCTGAGATGCTTGCGAATGAAGCAGAATGGGTGGAGGACATAAAATAAAGCCGTTGAGGACGGAACTAAATCTAAAAGTAATATCGATAATGATGCTTAGATCGGCGAAAAACTACTGTTCGCAGTCGTTTGGCGGTAATGACCGTTAGTCTTTGCAGCGCCAGAGCATGCAGTAATCTGCGAAGAGACCAAAGTTAATTTTTATGGGAAGGCGAAAATGTGCGAGGCTCATTTGGATCTCACTAGTGGAAATGATGTTATTTGGAGGAGGAAAACATCGATTGTTATTGGGATTCTATAAAAAGAATGTTCTAAGGGTGATAGGACATTTAGGTATGTCGGAGAAATAAATCTAATCTTATTTAACTTAATTTCTAATTAAAGCAATAAAACATAATTGATTTATCCAGAAAATATCTAAATATTTATGTATTTGGCTTCTTATTTGCAGCATTTTGGAAAGTTGCATTCATGTGATAAGTCACTCTCGTGGTCAGAACACATGATCTACTCTAACCTAAAAAAATGGTGATTCAGAAATGTCCCAAAAATCTCTTAACATAGTCAGATTTACAAACTCAATTATTCGATATTTATTATTTATATTGAATGTAAAAATTTAAATTTTAGGATTTTGATAGAATTATTTCCCCGATGCCATTGAGTTGTTTAAACATAATAAAAGTTAAATTTATTCAAAAACAACCATGCATTAAAGTCTTTCGTAAAGATAATAAACTTCTAAATAATTTGAAGTAACTTTTAAGGTGTATCTAACCCTATTTACATATTGTTACTTCTAAAACTTGTTTAAAACAATAAAAGAAAATTTATCCAACTTCTTAAACATACTCGATCCTTGAATCTATTTACATTCCAAACATTGCGTTCAAGTTTCTCATCTACATACTCCACGACACCAACCAAATTAGTTGTTTCTTAATTAGAATACAAGATTATACCGCATATCATCTCCACTGAAGGTGATCTTACATCTTACCTCCATGGTCTGAAAAGTAAACACACCGCGTGAACAACCTAAACAACCCTTACGTGTGCAAGTCCGTCCATCTTCACTAGCGCACCTTAAGCAGCTGCGCAAGGACTTAGCATCTTATACGCCGTCCTATACCAAGAAATAATAATGCGCAAAGACAATATTGTCTTAAATCCACTCTGCTGGGTGCGATAACTAGATGCCATGCACCTCGTGTACGCAGTAATTGTTATTTGTTATTGCAGCGTAGTGTAATAACATATTCGTTGGGGAGCTTGCAATTTACTTGGTGGGATGGAGAAAAAGTTTCAACATATGCCATGTGGCCGCAGAGGAATAACACGTGGTAAAACGCGCATGAAATTCCAATAAATGTAAAAGTTTTAAATCGTGGTTTTACAATTTTACGCTGGGGCAATTTTACGCGCTGTTCCAAGCGTGTATGCCGCACAAGAGCACGAATGTGAAAAAGGGTGGGTGTTGTAGAAAATCGTAAAACATCTATGAAAATACTCATATGCGCGTTTCACTGCCGTTCTCGTAGAATACAAAATGCGAGAGGATTTTGCAGTGGCTAAAGTATGTGTTGCTCGAGATACTTGGATATGGAGTGTGTACCGAGTGCGTTTTGCTAGCCTAATATCAGATCACATCTGCCATCCAATTGGACTACGTGCCTGAGGTTTAAATTGTCGCTGTACAGATTAAACAAAAAATCACATTAGAAGAATTCACTTCCAAACGTATACGTAAAAAGCCTAAACTAACATATGACTAACCTATAGTTTTTAGACAGGAAATTCTATATTTATTAATGCAAAACGAAGGGATTTATTTTTATCAGCAAAGTCCTGCATATTATTTATGCATTCAGACTCATTCTGTAGTCATCCCTGGTAGTTTCCAGCTCGTTTCAAAGCGACTTTCAACATCTCCCCATCCACCCCGCTTTTGTATTCCGCCAGCGTTGGACATTATAAAAAGCAAATCAGAAATGTTTTAAATATTATATAGAGTGCACAACACGCGAGTGCTATATTGGCATATAACATATAAGATCGCCATCAAAAAAGATCCCTTTCTTTCTATTTATTCCTAACAGCAAGCAGTTTGACCCTTTCCACTTTCCTGCACCTCCTGTTCCTACCCAGTCGTGCCTATTGCGATTTGATGCGTGTCGGGAGCGTGCACGTTGGTGAACCCTCCGCCGGCGCGTGGAACTTATGGCGCGGACTCCTTATAGTCCTTCAGTTGATATTTATGAGCTTTGGGAGAAAAGTCCGACGTGCACATGTTCACACCTCGGGCTTGTCGCCGCGCCTTTGAAAATAGTTGCGCTATTTGGGATTTTATTCGCGTCAACCATTCACATGCTGACATAACTGGCACGCTGGGCCGTAGAGAGAAATATCGCTTCAACAGAACGGTCGTTTAATTTATTGTTTGTTGAAATGCGCGACTCACACGTAGCGACTATTTATCAATTTCTGTTTGTTTTGAATTTTGTTTGCGCGTTCGTAAGCCCGGCATGCGGGACGTGGCGATTTCGGTTGTCGAAAGCAATGAGTGAACGTGTGTCATGTTGTCATCGTTGCATGGTGGAAGGGTAGTGTGTAGGTACATTGGATGTACAGTAGGGGGTAAATTATGCGCGGTCACAGGTTTTTATTCATTGCGTAAACATGGTAATTATGTAAACGTGTTGGTGAGAATAATAATTAAATTATTGCTTGTTTATTAATGAAATTTGGTTCGAGATAATTGTATACTTTGTGGCTCCAAATTTTGATGTAATATAAATTTTATTGCAAATTAAAGATACTTATTTCATTCTAATACTCTAATAAAATTTAGTAATAAGATTCTGAGTATAAAGTAAAGTTTTTCTTTAAATTTTCAATTTATATTAGAAAAATAAGCATTATCCATGTGAAATAAACATTACAAAATAATATACTAAATAGATTTTTAATGTTCAGTATATTTTATTTCAAGAATCTTAGATTAAGTGCAAAAATATTGTTTTTATAAATAAACCTATTCTCAAATTATTAATTTAACACTTGGTATATGTTATAATCCCAAATGTTTAATAACAAAAAAGAATAATTTATTTTTATTACTCTTGGAAAAACTTTCGTCACAATTATTTGCCTTCCGAGTATTCTACTTTTCCTTGAAGCAGTAGCCATCAAGTTTTTCATTCCACGCTTGAAATAAAATAAAAAATTTAATTGACTTTAACCCTATAACATTATTTTTGCATTAATTGCCAAACTTGTTCTGCCTAAGCTAGCAGAGCTTTCCTCCTCGCTGTAGTTGAGTCGACAGGCTGCTCTATTGGCCCCATCGGAGACGCTTTACTCTTGGAATAACTTTGCGCTACAATTTGTTCCCGGTCCTCTCCTTCTTATAATGTGTCTCGCGTGCCTCCACATCCACTTAGCGCCGACTTTCTTGTTCTTCACATTTAGTGATGTACGCAGTTAACTGCTGAGAGCGTATTATCTTTATTAAGTTTTACAGCTCCGCGTGGAGGAGCCGGGCGCATCCGAGCACAACGGCTTGGAGTTTGGTTGCTTGACTGCGTCCAGGATGTCTTATTTTCACTTGAACAACCAACAACTTTATAACACCTCTATTATAAACTTCCAAGTAGGGATCAAGGTAATAGTGATTCAATAAAAATGCAATTTTTTTGGTAAAATCTCAATACAACAGTATTCTGGCGATTTTTAAGTAAATATCACATTTTAGTGGAAAACAAAAAAAATACATAGAGAAAATTATAACATTTAGAATTTAATGTCATAGTGATATTCAGGACTCTTTTTTCCTGCTGTCTACCTACAATAAAGTGTGCACTAAATGAAATTATTACAATGGAAATTGGTAAAGGTCGACTTGGGAAAGCAATATAATCGAGGTGAGCGTATTATATTGTCGGGTATATCAAGTTTCACGAACGAATCCACACGGATAAAGAAGCATCTGATTAAATATTATAAGGGTAATAACTGCGGAAAGGTTAGGAACTTATTATATTCGTTTAGCTGCGCTGGCACCAATGTTGACAGAGTGAATGTATAGCAAAGTCTATGATGATTGTATCAGGAAACATTTACTAACTAGATAATACACAGAGATGTTGTTCGCGTGCAGAAAGGAATTATTATCGTGATGAGGCCTTTACGTCCTTCGATTTCCGCTTGAAGCATTTCAAGCAGATAATGCAGGAATTGGAAATATTGAGCAGCGTTTAGATTTTGAAGCGTAAATGATTTTAGATGTGTGATTGGAAAGCAAATGTTGATGATTACAAATGTATAA
>JAODGC010000001.1:6888172-6908288 GCA_027574925.1 Ecitoglossa quadriceps | reverse complement strand
GTTTCAGAATCCCAGAGGATTTGGGAATTAGGTTGGCCTCAATATTTCTTTCAACATTTACCGTTTGCTTTGGCCGTATCTGAGATGTTTCAGTTATTGTTCTGCTTCTAAAGAGGAAATAACTTTGAAATAAACTGTAATTTGTTAGCACACTATTCATCTGCTAAAAAATACTTCAAATCTAGGAACATTTCACATGAATTATTTAAAAAATAATTTAATTGATGCCTCCAGGAATGGAAATAATTGATGCACACTACAAATAGTATAATATAAAAGTAGTTTCTTATAGAAAAATATATGTTTCAGTTTTTATGCAAATATTTCCATCTTTCAGTAGGAAGAAGAATATATTAATTGCTATGATTTTTTTTTACCATTCTCTGCTATGTCTGCATTTGCTATTTTGATGAGTAACTTTTCGTTACTTGTTCTTCCAATCTCGCTAATCAGATGTATGATTATTATTAGAAATATAATTAATATTCATTTATATCCATTTGTAAGAGAGAGTATGAGGTGGAGTGATTGTGATGACGTGTGTGAGTTGGTACGACTACGCGTGTAATTACGAACGTGTCATAAACAATTGGCGATATGGCCAGATGATCGCACATGAAATGGTCCAGAACATGTGCTGTCATTCGGATTGGTCCTCGTTGTAAGGGTCCTATCGCAGCCACACGGTGTACTGATGCATGCAAACTTGTACGCACATACAGGTCCCTCCGAAATTTAATAATCGCCCAATATCAATGCAACTTGGCTCATGTAGTGCCAAATGGCGAAGCACCTGGTATGCAAATTTCAATGCGCACGACGTGCAATCAAACGCAGATCAGCTAACGACCGATCACGTTCGTCAACGGCTTATGGCGGTGTACGTAATGCGTGCAGCAAACGCACCACGTGCCGCCGCTCCTGGTTATCGCAGATTGCGGGCGGCTGCAGCAAATAGAATTGCGCCCAGTGGCGGAACACGGTGGCATTGAGCGCGCTTTTGCAATCGCTAATTATTCAATCGAAATGCGATTAAATTGATTGATGACTGACTGTCTGCGAAACGCAGCACATCACAAAGAAACATTTGCGCATATTCTACATTTCATACTACGTCGTAAAATTGTAACAAAGCCGCATTGAATTGTTAATGCCCGCAGACATCATTCGCCTCGTTCTTATCGGCTCCCTCGCTTCTATCGCTACATTCTAATTCATCCCATTCTAAGTCTCCGAGTCGCAACAAGGCGACTGTTTTGCTGCTTGCCTCGTTCACATTATTCAATAGTTTATAAGATTTCCCAAACACAATGAGCACGCAAATGGCACTGCCAATTTAATAATAAGGACAATAATAATGGAAACCCTTCGCCCATTGAATTGAACTGGAAACTCACACAGAATGCATGTCGAGACGCAATCTCCAAGCGTAGGACTTGGGGCAAATGCTTCGAGATTGCACGGATAGGAAACCTTGGGAGGAGTGTGAGTGCATGTTTGGATCTGTTCAACTATAACTTCGAAATTGTTACATTTACGCAAACAAAGACACCCTTGGGGTGCGCATTGTCACAACTCTCATTGACTCCTAATAGCTTTCAAAGATATATCCAACTGCCGAATCCATA
The DNA here is from genome assembly GCA_027574925.1 of Ecitoglossa quadriceps. Taxonomy (NCBI): domain Eukaryota; kingdom Metazoa; phylum Arthropoda; class Insecta; order Coleoptera; family Staphylinidae; genus Ecitoglossa; species Ecitoglossa quadriceps. The sequence goes on along the minus strand of JAODGC010000001.1, from coordinate 6,906,660 downwards.
CAATTTCATGGTAAACAAACGTAAACTCTTGGCGCTGTAGCAGGACAAATGATTCATATTTCTAGACTTGGAAAGTTTAACAGTATGAAAACAATAAGAAAATTATTGTTTCTCCAATCGTAAAATTATTTGTCATCATTTTTTATAACTACTGCCAATCTTTGTTTGGTCATTCGCATCCATATTGAATCTCTCTTTAAATTACCATCTAAAAATCCACATGTGATAAAACTGTTTCCTCAGTCCATCCGAAAACTTTCAAAAAAAAATCAAAGATAATATAATTCTATGTGGTCTCCTTGTAAAGTTAAATTAATTGAAAAATTGGAATGTTTCCATGTGAAATACAGAAATTCCCAAAACAAATCTGAACAAAGTTAAGTGTGGTGTCCACTGTGGACTCCAGGGATATCCAAATTTATGTCCGGTGGTTGAGGGTCCAGTAGACAACCGGATGAATTCGCCTAAAGTACACTTGATTTACAGTTGCATTCTGAAACTTCTTTCAAAGAGTAAAAAACTTGGGTTTTATGGTCACTACAATCCTCCACTGTATGCAAATATAAAATACATTTTCCCAAACAACCTCAGTGTAATATTTCATTGTTTTTATAAAGCAGAATAAAGTTTTTAGTGTTTTAATCAAAAAAGTAATTAGTTTGTTATTCCATTTAGATCTCTTTTCGGAAAGACAAATGAGAATATATTTTATTAGGTTTTTTCTGCGGGCGATTTGCAATATAAGGGTTGAAATTTCTCCTTGACATCGATTAACTGAGCGATTAGTCAGCCGTAAGCCCCACCATTACCGCTAGGGATTCCGCTAGCCTTAAAACCGGCCTAATGTGACCATCAATTATACTCTCTTTGTTTCATTATTAAGCGCCGCAAACTGCTCCTGGCGACCGAGAGCATAGATTCAACCCACATTAAACCAAGAACATTTAAAAGAATTTTTCATCTCTTCGTAGTCCCAGCCTGTTTACTTGGTTTGTCGTTGATGAAGCACCACACCTTTTACCCTCATTTGCCTTTTTCTGTATTCCTTTTTATGCATCAAAACATATATCCCAAAGCTCAGGACGCAAACTATTCAACTCGCCTGCTAAAAATACCGCCAGCAAGCATTTAAAGCGTTACTTGAAAAAAAGCAAGCCAACATCCGTTCTTCTTTGCATTGGTGCTGCTTTTAGAGTGCTGCGTAGAATGTTGGTTTGTCCGGTCGGGCGCTGCTTCCGTCCGGACCCTGGCAGAGAAAGAGAGCAAGTGGGCGATGATGTCGTCGGCCGGTTTTGTTGGGGTGTACAAACGCATTTCGCCTACAATCGCTTACTGATAAGCGCAAAACTTATATGACAGGGTTAAGGGTGACGAAAATGATAGCCCTCCAGACTTTCGAGATATGTAGCGTTTCTAAAAAACACCCCCTACGGTTTATATTCTTACTTCTTTACCACTGGCCCACGCGCCCGTTGAAGATTATCGCCTGAAAGTTGCACAACAGAACACAAAAGACGCCGCTCCTATTTTCTATCCGGTTGTGTAAAGTTGCATGTTTTGTTTCACCGTGTAGATTGGGGCAAACTGAAATCGGCAATAAAAATCGCAACTTATTCGCAGCCAAGCCCGTACGAGCAAATCTCGTTCTTACGTACATGATTAGATTGTCCGTAATGATGAGCTTCAAACACAATTAAAATTTAAATTGGGGACTGCTTGAAGGGCGACACTGATAGATCGGTCATTCGGAAGCCGTAGAACCCGCAATGACAAAGTAAATTGACTTTGTAGTTGGAACGCACGCATGGCACATGAAAAAGGGTTAAACACACGCAAACGTTGATTCATAAATGATTGGGACCCTTCAATCCACAATATCAACCATCACTGAAATGGAATACGTTGGTTTCTTGGATGGACGTTTTGATATTTATCAATACTTTCCCTAATCAAATTTCAGATTACATTAACCTATTCGTTGTTGGGTGTTATGATGTGGGAAAGTTTGTTTTTCCTACTTGTTTGGTCTTGAAGGTAGTTTAGATGGTGTGTTTAGGACACATTGCTATCTAAATAATGAAAGCTAATTAAATCAAGAGTTGAAGTTGACGTGATACCTCGGCTAGAGTTGAGACGGTTAAACTAATAGCTTCCCGCAATGTGTTATGGAAGTGGTAGTTTTGCAGGAAGGTTGAGACATGGGTGGTAGAGCTGGTTTAGGTGTGGCGTGACACACGGTGCATTTTGATTAAGGTACAGAAACAGAAGCAAATATGCCCTTAGCTCGCAATTGTATTGTAACAATACACTACACTCCAGTTACTTCAAATACAAAGTGTTACTAACAATCGAACGTAACCTCTAAAACTATCCACTCGCTTAATGCCACATCTAAAAATACAAAAATCACCTCAAAGGTGAAGGTAAATCAAGTCATTTTTTTCTGTAGAAATACTTATCTAAATAGAATTTTCTAAACTATCAGTACATGCACCACCTCAAATCCTATAATATAGTTATGCTGCATTAGCTATTCGCATAATTATTATTATATCGTCCAACGTGTGCACCGGTGCACTTGTAAGAGGGCACTACCGAAATTCGAAGCCCAGGCTCGGCTGAAGTTGCACATCGGAAACTACTTATTGGTTTAGTGCACGAGAGCATGCCCGTGAAACGCTGTTAGTACCGCATGACGGCACTTTGCTAACTTCTCGCCGCCCCCGACAAAACTACCACATACGTTTGCGCCGCCGCTCGTTCTTTGCGAGCACGGCTCGTCGTTGCTTGTTAGCGACTAGCTAAACGGGCCAGGTTCATCGGTGGTTTGAGTTTTGCGGTAAGCGCGCGGCCCGCTACCGACGGGCGGCGGGAGCACGTCTGGCGGCTGCGGGCGCTACTTTGTGACGATATTATGTGCGCAAAACCTATTCTGGCAACCACTTTATTGCACACCTCATTAATTAATTCTTCCATATATCTCAATTAAGCGTGTATCGACGCCTTGCGGATATTTGAACGAACGGTTAAAGGTTCAAGCACACATTGCGAGGGCTTCGCTTGCCAACTGCTGGCGGTGATTATTGATTATTTATTAATTTGCCGTTTGGCACAATTTAATATTCGTTTTACTTGATTACTGTCTAATGCAAATAAGTAATCGGAATTTATTACGTGTTAGATTAATTAAAGGAATTAATTAAAACACTACCAGTTATGCTTATACAAAATTCGCACAGAAAATAACCTCCAAATCATTTCCATCTATTTTTTTTTATTTTTTTTGTTGTTTTAATTTTATAGCAAAGGACCAAACCAATATTCCAAAACGTTACTGTATTTTTTACCGGAATTTGATGGACATTTTTTATAGACACACTTTGCAAGAGGAAGAAGTGTGATTGAAAAAATGGTTTTACATGATTTTTACAGTCTACCTTTTAGAACGCAATCACTTCTAACTAGGTAAAAGTTGTTAGCAATAAGCAATGCCATTAACATAACATAATCAGAAGTTTGCCAATTGTTATTAATAAAGGTTACAATTTTGAGATCTCATCTACCCAAAACAAAAAAAACTTTACGCATGCGCACAAATCGACATAATATAAATAATATAAATCCGTATATTAAATTATTGCTTTTTTTATTTCTGGTGCTACATTTACACTTATTTTGTAATTTGAAAGTAAACAATTAATTTAGACATATGATTTCATTAATATAAGTTCCTAAAAAGCACATATGTTGTAAACCAGACTAAATCAACAATAATTCAGTGCAAGTCAGTTGTACCTTGCTGTAAGAAATAGCCTCAGTCTATTTGGAATATTTTCATTTATAGCAATTATTGCATAATGAATGCTTCATGGCCATGATATCAATTGTCATGTAGACAATAGAAAAATAAACCGGTTAATTAGAGAATTACAACAACTAATTATTATTTATTTACTACAATGATATTGCGGCAAATATTTATCCACAACGAAAGCACCCTCAACTGCCAAAACATACATCACTTTAATCGACCAATTAATTATTGTTAATTCGGCATTTCATACAAAGCACAGGCAAGGGGCTCAACACGCAGCTCATTTATGCATCCACCGACTATTTGCATGCGTCATTGGCATGTCTACACAGCGTATTCGACTGTTTGCTTTCACGCACAAATTTACAACAAATCGAATATGATCGCCACTTGCATCGACTGCGGCGCTCGTTCACTCATTAATCGCTAATGAGTCGTTACATATTCGAACAGGCTGTAGACAAATTACGCAATTATTCTAATTTAACATGTGCTTGCAGATTCTTGCCCAAAATGCTTGGATTGCGTTTTTTACGAGACAAACAGCATTTCTCTGTGTGGATGGTAGGTTTACAAGTCGTTTGAAAACATGTGACTGGATTTTGCAAAGTCATTAGAGTGTTCCGCGCTAATTGTTTGCAGGTATTGCTAATTTGCATATTAAAAACAAGTAAGCAAAATCAGCAGGCTTTTAAAGCGTAGCCATCGCCACGTGTTTTATTTTTCAGTATATTTTGGTCGTGCAATTCGCTATCATGGCTTTTTTCAGCGTTGTGAGTGTCGCGCTGCATTGTGGTGGATGCCCGATAGCAAACAGAACGTGCTTGGCCAAGGGCCGTCGAGAATTTAAACGGTTTTACTCATGCCGATAAAAATCAGTAATTAGCGTTTTGTAATTATATGGCGACTAACGAGTTTTTCGCATACGTATTGCCATTATATACCGGCGTTGCCGTATAGTTTTTTATGTGTATCTTGCTTCTAAAAATGAAATATGACGAATAAATTCAGAAGTTACAGAGTCAAGAAAATTAACAAATCAATTGTTTTTTTGTCAGATGTATATCTAACTCGACAAAGACGTCCAAAACAGCAGCGTTCTTTATCATTTTAATCATAAAGAATCCCATGCTTTCATGTAATTAATTATTATCTTGAATTCCATTTGCGTCATACACTAATTTTAACAGCCCTTACGTCAATTCCAAGAGCACTACCCAGCTTGACTCCCACAATGATTGACATTGATAATACACGCGACAGCACTCACTTTGTTTCTGCCTATCCACATGAGCTTGCTGCATACACTTGATATGATCACGATTACATGCTAACAGTCAACGCATCCATGTGAAGATATGTGCGACCTTATTAACATGATGATCGATTAAATTTCAAAGGGATTCATGTTTGAACGTGGAGTTGATGTGCATAATATTGCAAGCAAAGCGAGGAATTGTCAGCCTCCAATAGCTCGACAATGAATCCTTGAATTTGCAAACTTGACGCATCTTAATTCAGATATTGTGCTAGGATTATGATAGTCATTCATCATTCGCAGAGAAGGAGATGCAATTACGTGTAGCTGAATAAAAAATATTATTCGTATGTTAGTGATGATAATGATATTTTGTTTGTTTAGATATTAAAGATTAGGTTTGACTCGATTTAAAGGGATTAGATATTAGAAATTTAAGATAAACAACTAAGATGATGTTAATATTAAGTACCTGGAAAATTAAAGAATAAAAAAGTGATGCAATTAGCATTTCATAATAAATGAGAATTATAATGACAGTGAGTTAAAATTTAAGAGAAATTAAATTTGATAGATTCAAATATTTCCAACCTGTCTATCTGAATTAACTCTAATGTGTTTTATTAGTAATATGAAAACAGTGATAAAATATGCAAAACCTTTTTTGCAGCATTTACAAAGTGATAATAGTGTGATCCAGTCATCAACTCATGATGAATAAACCAACACAATCCAAGTAACATTTTTAAAATAAATTAAATATTACTCCCCACTATAAAGGCATAGTGCTAGCATTTTCTCGGTAACAGTTGCATAACTTTAGCAATAATATGTTTGAATCTTTGTCTGCGAACGGCGCGCACCACCACCAGTAAAAGTTTCCAAAGCATTCCATTGACATGAAAATAATGGAAGTGTTTTTACATCCGCAACACCAATGTCTCCATGCAGGATTTCTTTTTGTTCCTTCTTGAAAACGACTCTTTTCCCGGAATTAACGCGAGATATGCACGTGGCAAGGAAGCACCACCCAACAACTAAACATTTATAACTATAGTTGCGCAGCGCTAGAGGGGCGACTAGAACTGGATTCGTTTACAACGTCCAGGAGGCAGAACCTGGAGGAGTCCGCCGTCGCAGCGTCGCACGAAAGCGTGCACGTGCCGCCGTCACGTGTCCTGCGACGTCCTGGATTGGGATGGGCGGCTATGCTGGGGGCGGCGCTGGCAAATATAGGTCGGTTGTGCGACGCATGCCTTTTGCGAGCGCTCCTCCAGGATGCTGGAGCAGCGCGTTGCGCGGACACTCGGCGCCGGCCTCCTACCACTACGCTCGCAGGCGGCGGCGGGCACGACGCCGACGCGGGTCGGACTGCTCTTTTTGCTCGGGCGACGTTATCGCTGGTGCTTCTGCACATTGCTGTGAATAAATGTCTGCATGACGGCAAGATTTCCAGATTGCACCGACTGCGCAGCTAAACGTTTTGTTTTCTTACGCTTTTACGCCTGCACCATCGCTGATTTATGTTCATCATTAATTTTCCACTAGACGAGAATGAGTAGGACCAACGCACCGGTGGCGGCAAGAAAATAGAGTAGGAGTAGCATATTCTTTCCTTCGTTCCCAACTTCCCAATCAAATACATCTTACACTGCTTCATCTACTTGATGCTTTCTCAATTGAAAACAATTTCGAGTTGATCAATGTTAGATTGGAGAAAGAAAATAATTGCTCCTTGAGAGATATTTGTCAAACATTTCCAGTACACCTCCAACACAATATTCATTTAATTTGCAACAGTATATCTACGCACACCCACAGTATCAAGTAATCAGATAAAGTTTATCAAAATGGAATTGCGTTCATTTGTAAACGGATGCCATTTGCCAAGCACGCTTTTATCTCATCGTCATATGTACGCCTGCTTGAAATTAAAACATAGCTCGACAAATACTTATCCAAGCATGCAAAGGACGCGCGACATGCCTGGAGCCCTACAGCAAATGCCCTAAGTACGTGTTGATGTTAAAGGGACAACAAGAGTGCGAGATGAAGCAGCAGAAAAGGGCTCTGAGCAGGATGCTGCCGACGGGGCGCATAAAGTACGCACGCACCTTGTGCATGCCAAAGTGTACTGTGTCACAATGTTTGCCGCGGGAAAGAGTGAGGGGAGGTTTCCTGGAATTTCTAAACTTTACCTTTTGATTTCTCCGTTGGCCCATGTATGCACGCGTAGTTTCCTTTTATCTTTGCATCAAGCTTTGCTGATGTGCTTTTGTGCTAGGACATTTTACATGCTTTATTTGGAGGAACATTTGCAGACAATGTCATTGAGAGATATAAATACAATTTTACAGTGTGCGATTTTAATTAATAAGGATGTGAAATTGGACACCAAAAAAAAAAAGGTAGGACATTATATTTAGCTACTCCAGTTAGCTAATAAACGGAGAAATTAATTAATTCTGGAGAAAACTTTAAATATGCTACGTTGTGTATTAATATGCCCCAATTTGGTAATTTTTAATTTATTCCTTTATAGTAGTTCCTCAATTTTGGTTTGAAATTTCACTTGCCTTTTATTTTTCTATTAAATTTGGGTTATATAACTTTCCAAAAATGATTAATTACCAAATTATTCAAATAAGGAATTAAAATATCCCCTCAAACTTGTACCCAAAAAAGAATCATGTCTCCCTCTCCAGTTCTTCAGGTGCCTCCGCATCAAATTCAATATGCAAATAATTTTCTCATTCTTTTCAAAGCCACCAAGCAAACTGAAGAAAAACGCAGTTATTTTAATTGCCACTTGCTGCATTCGCCGTGCTCCAAAATGCAGCCTCCCCCTCCCTTATTGTCTAAAGATGCAAAAAGCAATTATTTCTCACCACCAAGCAGAGAATAACGCGGTGCGAGGAAATGATTTATATCCAAGGTTATTAATTACCCGCGCGAGTCTAAACGTAAAAAGAATTAAGGTATCTAAAAATATAATGCCAGTAATCTATCCGAAGTGTTGCATTAATGGGAAATTATGTTGTTATTTATACAATGCGCTGGTGTGATGGAGAGAAAGGTCGTTTTTGTTTTAATGATGAATTGCGTTTTAATGCTGAATAATGATTTCATTAATAATTATTTTCTCTAAGCGCGTTTTCGTAGATATATCCCTCTTAATCTTTGCTTTCCACGACTTTGTTGAGTTAAAGGGTGAAGAGAAAAAGATAAAGAAGATAAAATGGGTGAAAAGTAGAAAAGAATTTGCTGAGATTGCGTAAAATTTGAAAAGTAAACTAAGAAGGAAGCAACAAGAAATTAAATACTAAGATGTATGTCGTGGCAATTAATTATGTTGATGAATAGAAAATAGTAAACCCAAGAAAAAACGTAAACTTATTGCTTAAACACAACACGAACTTACCCAAAGTGTCAGTTCAGTTACCTTCGGTTTGCTTCGTTTGTTTTGACAGCAGTCAAGTATAGCAACGAAAACAGTGGTACCAACCCAAGAAACTTGGAAATAATAATTTAAATATATTTTGATTTATGTTTCTTATACACTAATCTAAACTAAGTAAGCTAAGAGTAAAAAATTAAAAGCATATAGATTGAAGCACTTTAAAACTTTGCTTCAACAAATTTAAAGTTTCCTTTCTTACTTTCTAGTTTATTTCAATTGTTAACCAAGTGAGTTTTGTTAATAAAGCAGTTCGTATATAGCTAATTAAATCCCTAGATTCAATTGGTACACTTGCAAAGCATGTCATTTTGAAAAAAAGCTCGCTTTTTTCATTTGCTAAACGATCGCCCATGCGGATTACGCTCCGCGACTTGTAAGCGCACACTAGTGGGGCAATAACCATTTGGTGTGTTAGCCTAGAGGGGAACCTCCAATTAGTGGTATTAATTAGCAGACACTTGAAATGCTCCACCGGCGGGAAGCGGAGCTGCCATGCTGCACAGTGCCTGTGCTTTATGTCGCTACATCAGTATGCAATATACGCCGACGCAAGCTCTCTTCTCGTTCGTCCTGCTCTCATTCCAACTCTTCTACTGTTCGGTCCTCGCTACTATAAGGTACACACAGCCGCGATAGCACCTTTCCCTACACTCCCGTGTTTTAACTAGGCGTCATTGGCGTCGTTTGTCGGCGTGCTTCAAGCCATTTCTGCGTTTTAATCGTGCATGTGCACCTACACGCGAAAACTCTCGAAATCAGCGACGCACGACATTTCTCTATCAACCCTTAACCCGCCATCGACGTCATGCTTTTTAATAACGTTAATTTTGTAATTTTCTGCCTCGCATTCTGCTCAACGACGATGTTTTTCTACCGTATGGCAATTACACTGCAAGCGCTTCGACTTTTAAACGTTGCGTTCTAAATCCCAAGCATTATTATTCTGCCCTCCCGACATCAGATTCGTACATATTATGCAAATGCAGGAGATATTTTTTCATCCTTACATTTATTCGAGCATGCTTTGCGGTCGCGAATTATAAAGTGCGTGCGGCTGGCGATGATGGCGACAACTGCATATTTATATTAATAAAATATGCACGGATTAACAAAGTAATTAAAATGCTCCGACCCCTTGTTGGGAAGCTTTGTTGTTTCCGTCACACCCCATCATGCCAACGCGGCCAAAACGCTCGTTTGCAGTTGGGATCCAAAACGGAGATGCTTGCGGCCTCGGCAAGCCGCCTCCTTCACTTGGACTGCACGTGTCTATGTATGTGGCGGACAGATAGCTGTCATGTAAATACTCCGTTAACTTGATTTAATTAACAGGCTTACATTGGTGGTTGCCTCAAATTAAATGAATTTATCATTAAACTAAAAAAATATATTTCCCAGATTGTAACTGCCTCCTATGATGATACCCCATAGACAATTTAAAAAATTTTTCGAACATTTCTTTCATGACCTAGATATCCCAAGACTATTTAAACAACCATACCATTCCAGTAACTCTCATACATTCCTTCCTATTATTACTTTAAATCCTCTAAAAGAAAACGTGGCGTCACTTTCCGAGATGTGATTATAGTAGCTCACTAAAAATTTACCCAGATCAGGTTGGCTACACTGATGCACGTGTAGTTTGGAAGTACGACTGTATCCGAAGAATCGTTGTGTTGGATTCGGCTTGCTTCGTTTGCTTCGACAGCAGTTGGAGTCAATAATACCAACCCAAAATGACCCAAAGTGACGTCATAATATTTTAAATTGCTTATTATAGGAAAACAAAACCATACTAATTGAAATCAGTGTGGATTTAAACATATCATAATACTATTAGTGTATAAAGTGTCCTTTAAAGAATATTTAATATTTTCAAATTTGACGCTTATGTATGGCAACTGGTGTCCAACACCGAAAATCTCAGTCCTGCTGCTGTCACACAATGTTTACCCGCCGCTTGAGTTGCGATGCATCGCTACCGTAATGCGTGTATGCGCTGTCCGTATATTCGTTTAATGAGATTAGTTCAGTATCCGGTTATTTATGACTGGGATCAGTCGGCGGCACTGCCACCGGCATGCCGAGTCACTGCTACCGCGTTAATCCGTCGCGACTATCAATTGTGGGATTGTTATATACCTGCTGCCACTGATGCCGATGCCAACAACGCATAAAAGGCTTTATGCTTGGGCTGCTATATCGGAATCTATCGATAGTCGATAAATAGGACAGCAATAATTACAGATTGTTTAGGCAATGTAAAATTGTTTAATCAGCTCAATTGCCAACTTCTTGTATACAATCCGGTAATACTTAAAACGCATTTATCACTTGTGTTTGTCGATAGAATTATATTAAATAATCTTTTTTCGTCGGCCTGCTTTCCGCTGACATCTTCTCGCTTACAATGTTCCCGTTTCACCGAGGATTGCTTGAATTACGAGCGTGCGCATCCATATAGTTCCGGATTACCAAAAAAAATCGCACATTTTGGTTTAATTTATAGCGACCACTGAGATTAAGTCGCCGCATTTTTCACGATAAATGCAGATCCGCCGGATTACGTGCTCAAATCCCATTTTTAATTGCTAATTAAAGAAACCCGAAATGCGATACGGGGTAGCCCTGCCTTGGTGGCTTGTAATTTGGGCAACACTTTGAAAGCGTATTGTATTTAATGACCGACTCCCACCGTATTGCAACATGCGTCATCTATTCGTAATCATCGACGAATTAAATTACCAAATTAATCGCAAATTATTGTGCCGCCGATTTGGACACAAAGGTAATTTAATAGGTCTGCACGTTCCGGTGCTATTTGAATTCATCTGCACGCCTACAATATTTACCCGCAGTCATGTTTGCTATTTGAGCAGACAGCCGAGTGAGCAACGTTGGACAAATGACAATCACGAGGGATAAATTCGCAAAAATTGTCGCAGTCACTACGTGTGTTATTTGATCATTTTATTTGGCGGCAGGGAAAAAATAAAACCCAATATATACCCTGCACATCTTTTACACCAATCCCATGTTTAAATATAACATCAACGAATAAATCTATGCCAAATGAAAACTCGTGGGTTTAAAGTAAAATCGCGGCAAATATTGACGACTGAATTGTTAATAAATCGGAAACAATGCATCGACGGATGGCGAGATGATTGCACAGCGATTGTCACGCCATCTGTCGCAGGGCGCGCGTCCAGTTTGCTATTTGGCCACTTGACCGAAAGTTTGGACAGTGGCAACCCGGCGCTGATTATTAATTACACACAATCTGATGCAAACTCACACCCTCAATTTTCAATAATGTCCAAGTTTGCTTTCCGTACTGGGGCATGCAGATTCCTCCCCCAGCCGCATTTCAACCCTACCGATTATTACAAATATGAAACTTTTGATATCGCACTTTATCCACGCTGGTGACGCTTTCCTGAAGGAATGATTAATAACGCTCATATTTCAATATTCCACCACAAAGCAAAATAGTTGCATGCTACACTTAATGATGAAATTATCTGAGGGAGTAATTTGCATACCGAGTGTACGGCGCAGTGTGCTGTAGGCTAAGAAGGGTTTTTCATATGACATATTGCAATAAGTGAAGCCTATGCTTAGAATTGTTGGCGTCAATCTATTGTCTCTAGATTATATCACACCGTGGGTTGTTACGACCTCAACCACCTTCTCAAACGACGCGAACGCGACGTCTTAGAATCACCTAGACAGATCAAGCTAGGAATAATTTGAATAGAGCTAGGGGGAATTAAGTGCAGAGCAAATGTACGAGTATTGTATTGTAGCTTCAAGATTGAAGAGAATACGTAAATGCAAAACGCGGTGACTTAAATTACGCTTTCAATTCGAGGGCGCCTGGCTGTTGTGTTAATTAAGAGAAAGAGTTAATTATGCTTAACAAGTTATTCCGAGAGAGTTTTGCAAATCTACGCGCTCAACTGCTTCCATTATTTCAAGTGTTGCGCTGAGAATTGAGGAATGAAAAAAAAATAATTCAAAAGTATGCTTATTTATACATAATTTATCCGAAAGTAAATGTTATCTATCAATGCCTATTACCGTATTTTATGTTCCCATTTTTAGTCGTTCAATAAAAACAGTAAAACCCAACATAAAAAAAAACTAAATTGATGAATACAGAATAGCCACAATTCGTCCATCCCTGACTGATCTGCCGAACCAAATCCAATCGACAAATCGGCATTGATAGAGTCAAGCAATTAAATCGACTAATCGAGTGATTGATAACCAACACTCCCATTTATTTTGCTTTAAATGACTAGCCCGAAACTATTCCATCAATATAGAAAATACAAAACACACCAATGTTGTAAATACTCAAATATCCTTGCTGGTTTATCCTGTCCTAATCTGATCTCAGCTGAACTGGTAATCCTGGAGGATAAATGAATGATAGGACAAAATTCAATTTTAATTAAGTTTCAACAAGGGAACGCCAACAACACAGCGCTAGTTAATTCCAAGTCTCCAGTTGCGCTCGAGACTCCTGTTTGAATTACGGCCAAGCCGGTTGAGCGTATTTAGAAACAATGTAGCAATAAGCATCAATTAGTACGGGGCACTGAGTTTGTTTAGTCTCAATTACACGCAACAAACGCGTGGGTTGTGACCGTCTGCCTATCTTCTGCAACTGATGCCAATTCAACAGCAGAATATGGACGATGGTGATAGGTTGTTCCAACATGGGCTTAAATTGAAATGGCATTTGTATTAGAATTCAAGCTAGTTTTTGAATTTAGGTTAGGTATATGAATTGTTTCATAAACAAGGACTAGCTTTAATTTACCACTAGACCATATTTCTTATATCTGGAGGAGTGAAAGTTGTGGTAAGAAGAAAAAAACCTTAGGCTTCATCATCTCTGAGATGAGTTGAAGCCCAACAATAAAACATTTCATTAGAATATACATAATACACCCTAATGATTTTTACTTAGCCCACAGACATATAAGAAGGAATTGCAACCCACTTTTTATTTTTGTATCAATAAAAAATCAGACTTGATCTTTCCAATTGTTCTTTTTATATGAAAATTACCGGAGAGCACTTAACATGCTTCTGCAATTTATAAGATATATTTTAGACTCAACTAAGTTGACACACGACAAGTCGTTCACTAGATACAGAATTTGCCACCAAAGCTCACATTTAATAACATATTCATTTTTTCCTATTTCAACATCAAGATACAATTAGTTCAGAAAAAAGACCTCGGCTACTGAGTAGTCCAAACAAATAGTGATAAATTGAAAATAAATCTAATTCAGTTCCCAAACTGTTTGAAAGAATTCGTTAGATGTTAATTGATTTATTTACAATACATGCAATGAGCGTAGCATTTCCCTATTGTTTCACCGAGAGCAGCTCGCACGCATCGTCACATAAAATCTATTTAGTCATTCTGACACAATGGCATGCACCCATTGTACGGAGACATCTCTCTCCTGCAACAATGGCACAGCAGAAATAAGCAGCCCGCACCCGAGTTGAAACTGAACTCGTGCAGGGCCCAAATTGCATCTGTCTGATACTGATAAATTATCACTGCTCGGTCATTCATTAAATCGCCGTTAATAATCCATTCTATCACGCTAAATTAATAATCAACGTTAATTACTAAGTTACCTGATTTACTATTACTAATTAACGACGAGAAATGAATTGTCAAATTATTCCCAAGTATGAATTAACTTGATAATGTTACTGCAAACCATGACTTTAAAACCATTCAAACAACAGCAACTCTCAGAAATTTCAACGAATCCTGCGGACAATGACCGTAATCAGTTATCAACTCAAATAAAGCCAAGGTAATTACGCAATTGGGAATTACAATCAATGATTGATTGTCCTCTAATCCCTGGAACGTCTTAAACTTGCCCTACCTAATGCATCCCCATTGCATCAGAACTCCTTAGGAAAGCTTTGAAATCAAAAAAGACTGAAAGCAATGAAGACTGACGATTGCGTCAAGGGATTCAAGCACGTCGGAGAAAAAAAGTCGTTCGGGTGATAATGATAAATTTAGAAAGCACCTTGCAGTCGTTAGGAGATGAGCCGGAGGCAAATTGAGTTGAAAATATGCGACTAGCTTTTTTCTGGTAACTCCTAAAGCTCCAGTGACTTGGTTACCCCACAAAGCTTTCGTTCCGCTCCTCCACCCTGAAGTCGCAGGTTTTATATAGCCTTATTACCACTTATCTCCGCATTATGCACTGCAATCCATTTTAATTCCTCCACCCTCCTTTTTTATGCTTTACCAGTGTCTTCAGAGGCGAGAACTAAACTCCTTCTTATTTAATATCTACACATGCTAAAAGATAATATTTACAATTGAGACACTGTCTTTAATCCAATTAGAATTCAAGTAAAAACTGCTTGAATCAAGATCCAAGATCAGTTGAGAAATGGTAAAACTTGGGAAAACTTAATATTATGTAACCATAATTTTATGATGATACTTCTTTATTATTTCAAAATCTGGTTGTGTTATCCATTTTATAATTTAATATGAAATAGAAAATATACGAATAATTTCTTTCAGTTACAATTTATTTTTCCTTCGACGATAAGTGAAATGATGCCTCTTAACCTAATTTTTTCATTTTCCTCCACCTCCAAAGCTTTCTGTTTGGATTCAAACTGTAATTTTATTTCATCTCGTTTTTTTTCCCCAAGTGCTAGTTGATCCCTTAAAATATGTCTTGTACTGACATCTCCTGCATTATCAATAAACATTTGTGAGTAACGAAGTAAACTATCCTGTAACAATTCAGATTCTTTTTCATGCACTTCAAGTTCATCTTGTTCTATTCTAAGTAGAGATTCCAACTCCTTATTTTCCTCTCTTAACTGCTCAATATAATCGGGTAAATTGTCAGTTTCCAAATTAAACTTATGTTTCAAACTATCAAAATTCATCAAAGTAGCACTAAAAGTATCCATAAGTTTTTCATACTTTTGCTTATATTCTATGTACAAACCAACTAAATCCTTAAATTCCTTGTGTAATTTATTAGTCTCATTTTTAACAGCATCCAAAGACAATTTGTCCAATTCAGGAGGAATATCATTATTCACTTTTGCAATTCTTTTCTTTACTTGTGGCTCTAACTCATATAATTCCTCCAATGTCTTGCTTAATATAACCTCTTCATCTTCCAGCCCCTTCAATTGCTTCTTATAATTTTTGTAAACATTACTCATGGCTTTAAGATCACCCACAAATGATTTATACGACTTCCCTTTAAGTATTTCACCGCCCAACACTTGAAATAAATCATCAACCTTGTTCAAAACCTGATCATTGTGCAATTGTAGTTTTAATATTTGCTTAGATAGCACCGATTTCTGTTTGGATAATACACGCTGTTGATTTTGCATTGCATTTAAAGTATCATCTCGTTGTTTGGCTTTCTCAAGTTCATTAACAGATTGTCTTAGCACTCCAAGTTCTACTTCTAGGTCTAGCAAGTCATCGTCGCAACAATCTCTTGCAACTTTTTCATAGATTTCCAAGTCAGACAAAGTGTCCTTCAAGGAAATTGAATAAACATGCTGCGTATCAGAGTAATACTCATTTTTCTCTAAAATTTCCTCTAAATTTGTTACTTTGTCACGTCGATTATAAATTTTTATCTGTTCCACGTCTTCCTCAAGCTTGTCTTTATTTTCTTTTATGGTTTTACTCAACTTTTCATACTTTTTTCTCGCTAAAACCAACTCTTTTGTACTTTGCAGCATTGTTTCTGAAAGATTCGCTTTGCTATGTTGTAAAGTAAGATGTTTCTTTAATTGAAGCAATTCATTTCTCATCTGACAAATATCATCTTCTAATTCTTTAGCTTCCTTAACATGGATCTCCTCTTGTTTATTTTCAGTATACTTAATCCAGAATTGCTCTATTAAGTGTTGATAAACCTGTTGTAATTGAACAATATCTGGATCATCGCTCAAGTCATCAGGCACATCAATTGGTGTCACATATTGAGATAAATAGAATCGTTTTTTTGTGTTTTCTTCATTTTCGAGAAGAAATGTAAGAATTGGATAGACTAGTTTTTTCTCTGCAGCTATTAAACCAGTTCTGAATTCTTCTGGAGACGTTTCTGCTTCAGGCTTGTATTTTATGGCTTTTAGGGTGTTTAGAATAAGTAGGGGAGTTGTTAATGGATCAATTTTATCTTTGGATAGTAGTTCATATTTTCTCAAGACCAATACAATGGTCTTTAGTAAGTCTTGACCAGTAAGTTCATGGAAGGATGAAATGTTATGATCTGTGTTTAATAATTTGTTGTAATTATCGACTATGTTTTTAAGAAGATTCATTTGAAATAATTGTGATGATTTATGAATTGATTGGAAAGTATATAATGTCACTTCAAAAATCCAAATAACTATTTCCATAGAAACCATTATATATGTTTAGATTGCTATCCACATGATGAAAAAAGATGCTCCAGTAAATTATTCGATTGGCATCTGTTTGAAAAATGGTAGTAATTGTTTTACTAAGCAACTCATAGAAAAACAATAATATTAAACGGGTGCTGCAATAGTGAGAAAATTACTAACATTTTTGTAAACAGCTTTCAATCTCTTTCTGGTAAAATAATCTGACAGCAGAGGACCAAAGAGTTTTATTTGCAGTAAAAAACTGATTAACTTCTTTTCACCTAAAGAAACATTGCATACCTTTAGAAGAAACTCTTAAAAATCCAGCATTTTAGTGCCAAATAATTGACATTAAAAAAGACACCAACTAAGTTTCTATTTAAGGTTTTACGACAATCCAAAATGAAAAAAACAATAAATCGCTCTTTTCTTAATCTTACTTGTATGCAAAAGCAAACAAAACATTGATATTAGTTGAAGATTTACCAATAAATTCAAATTTTCTGTGATACTTCAAGATATTTCATCAAATAATGCAACCCATTTAACTCAATCCTCATTCCAGCAGACTTGCCATCCGCGTTAATTATTGTCTTATTTAGCATAGCACTCGGCCGGCCAAAGAACGTAACTTTGTTTTGCGTGGATTGTGAATTAATTCAATTCAAATTTAAATGTGCAAATTGGAACTCTGCATGGAAGTAAACCCCTCTTTTAGTTACTTTCTTGCCCCTTTCACTTTGCGTTATTCTCTTTATTCTTTACATTAACACAGCCCAACTTACACGACCCTCTGCCAACCAAGTTGTTGCAACTGTTTTCCACAAGAGAAACGTCGATAGCTGTGAGTGTAAGTAAGCACTCGGCTAAGGGCTATGTTTTTTACCTTTCTTCCCGACTCGCTCTTGACTTAATTAATTCACTATTGTTTACGCCAATGTGCAATTAACGAGTTGAATTAGCTGCAGTCGTTGTTTTTACGTTAGCTTTTATATCAGTCCACTGTAAAGTGATTTTTATTTCTCTTTCCTCTGGATTGAATGACGATGTGATAAAAAAAGTTGCTTGCTACATAAAATTCCAGGAGTTGAAGCATGCAATTTAATTGTGAGTGTAACTTTTAGTAATTTATATTCCGCATTCGAGGTGGAAGCCTTTTTCTTATTTGATTTCTGCGCAAAAAGTTTTAATGCCGTCGTTGTTTTCTGAGCATCACTTGGTATTATCTTAAGAAAGACTTTTGGATTGCAACTAGAATACTCAACACACGGCTTCTCAGATTATTCTATAAGCTTACTAATTAACAGTTTGCTAAGAATTGGGAGACTTTAATCGATAGCGGTAAAAATAAACTATAGAAGGTGTAACTAATTACTTTAATAATTTAATGTATAACTATAAGAAAGTGAAATCTTTTTTTTTACTGCAACTGATATTCTTAGTCGTTTATAATTAGCCTTTTACTGACATTTCTAAATGTATTAATTCTGCCTTTTTTCTTGCACTTCATGCTT
>JAODGC010000001.1:6842622-6888072 GCA_027574925.1 Ecitoglossa quadriceps | reverse complement strand
CATTAAGAGCAATATAATCAAGCAAATTGTTAGTTTCTTGATAAAACATAAAAATTAATTTATTATCTATCAAATTACTACTAAAGCCATCCAAAGATTTGTGACCATTTGCTCTTTATTCAAACACATTTCAAAAAGATTTCATGCCATGTCTGTTTTGTAAGCACCACTAGGTGGTGTCTTTATAACAAAAACTGTTAGCTTACAACTAGAATACTCCCCAAATAACTACCCAGATTATTCTATAAGCTTTCTAATTAACAACTAAGAATTGGAAAACTTAAATCGATAGCTGCAGACATAGACGATAGAAGATACAACTAGGTACTTTAATATATCAATAATTAAATCTAAAACTTTAAGGAAGTTCCTTGTAAATTCTTTGTAATTTACCAAGATGCACATGAATACCTTTGAATTAAAGTTTTACTTGAATGTGCACTTTATAAGCAAACTTGTTGGGTTGTTAATAATTTATCTAGTATATTATGAAGCCGGATACAAAAGATTTGCTTTTATTATCAAGAAAACAACATGTACTCAAGTTCTATTCACTTGCAACCTTCTTTCTCAAAGTAGACATGACAAACAAAATAAACATCAACAAAGACTATACTACTTGGTAGTAACCTGTCAACTATTTTCTTTTTGTCAATTAAAAATCTATTTCCAATCTCATTGATATTAGAAACATAATTAATGATCCGATTAGCTAATTATCGAGTAGCTACAATTATTCAATTTGCAATCAGAACGAGCATATACGTACCCTCGTCCTGACTAAGATCATTCAAATACCGGCCCACGGTGAATTCATTCAGGCCCGACTAATAATGGTTATTATTGTCCTACTTGTATAATTTGTGGCATCTGATCCAGGAATGTAATTAGTTGATTCATCAGCGCGAACAACGAGGGTTTCATCGTTCCACGTTCATTTACGAATGTTGGCAGGCATTCGCTGTATATTCTCGTACCTATATCGTTTTCACGTTGGTTCCAGTTGGCACCCACTGTCGGGCGTCTAAACTGCACGACTACGCCAGATTAAATATCTAACAATACAAGGACAGACGTTATAAGTATAAGCCGTGTCGAAATATCATTGGTCTACCAAAAAGGGTGCGTAATGAAAAGAATCTTGGTATGACAATATAGCAAATTGAAAGTTATAACCCGTATGTTGACATATCAATGTATAAAAAAAGGAAGGAACATTTTCACTTACCTTGATCTCCAAGGTACTTCTGCGGAAGCCAGTATCACTTTTGCCACAACTATTACCCTATAAATCCACACAACATATTAAACAATCACACTTATTTTTCAATCGCGTTTGTCGAATAATTCCAACTGCAATAACTTCAAACAAGTCTACTATAATATTTCGGAGATATTTACTCTTCCGCTGCGCTTGTTTACTTCACGCAACTGCTTTACCGACTATGAGACCGATCTATCAACAGGCCAGTTCCTAGGCGCGTTTTTATCACCAGATAAACAAACCAATACCCTCCCAATTGAGTTGAAAAAATCTAGAAATGTAAACAAACGAAATGACAACATACAATATGGACTGTAATTTACAGATTCTATTATTCCGAGTACACTCAAATATTATTCCATAAGTGGTCTCTTATTGACCACTCAATCAAATATATTTAACCCACCCATTTAAATAATTTACAATAATTATTTTTTTTGTATAAGAATACTGGTATATTTTTCTACGTTATTTTTAGATGTAATTATTATAAGAAGTCTTAATTATTATTCTTTATGTAATTAGCGTTGTCCTTAATATAATTTTAGCTACATAAACACTACCACTAACAATTTAATGTTTTCTTTCTGCTTTCTACTTTCAGTGTTATTTATTTCAATGTTATAATACATTACAGCTCAGTTAAAAATATTCTCAACTTTAATCACATCAACAATTTATCCAGTGAAAATTACAAATTATAATTACATTCCTTGCAAGAATAGAAGCTCAATACATTCAAAATTTCTAATATCTCACTGCAAGGAACAAGGGTAGCGTTCCTGCCATGCTCCTGCGGTCTGCCGAATATAAACAGGCAATTGTACGAAATGAAGCAATCAGTGGCTTGGTAGGCGATAAGAACGACTCGTAACGACCGCCAAGGGATACATTAACAGACTCCTCGTCAGATTACTTGCACATCTCGAGTCTTGATGCTTTTACACTCCTTCCCATCATACGCCCCAATGCAAACATACAAAAGACGGCTGGGAGAATCCGAAACAGCATAAAAGAGTTATAACACCGTTCAAAAGAACAGTTGAAAAATATAACTCTACATTATGATGATTATTTTCTAATCTTTCAGGATTCCTGCAAAAGTACAAAGTAAACAAGCAAAGAATGCTATCTGAAGGTATAAAATAAAAATTTATGAAAAAAAAAATTGTCAAAACTGCATTCACTTTTAGTATTGTTGCAACTGTCGCCATCTTTATTAAGATCTTCGAAATAAATTCAAATTTTAAACCAACGCCATCTGAGGATTAACCAAAATTCTCCTCTATTTTCCCCATTAATCTGTCGTACTTGGCCCACAAGTTAATATGGGTGCCAAATACAAGAAAGTTTATAAATGAAAAGAATCTCTGACTTTAATAAATGAGATAAGTTAATTTTAAAAAGTCAAATGCAACCAAATTTGTGACCGAGCATTATTAATATGTCCCCAAATGCTATCTACAGTCTGCAGTACGCGCTAAAAGTGGAAATGTAACTGACTTTTCCGTAGATATATGAGCATGAACGCGATGGGGCGGCGGCGGGCGGTAGTGGCTACCGCTTCTCTCGGCCCGCCAGCCAGCTCAAACGCAATGAAATTAGGTAAAATAATGCCTTTAAGTTTAATTGTCGGCTGAGTGGATGATGCGGGCAAACGGTTTACGCGCCTCGGACCTCCGTCCCTTCCGACGACTCCATGCATTTCCGCTTATGTGTGTGCTCTTGTATGATTAGGGAAGATAATAGATGTTGGTCCATTCGTGCGCGACACATAAGTCCAGCCAGCACACGCATGTGTAAGTTTACACCCTCGAGTCGCGTCGCGGAGACCGAAACGCAAATTATTTACGCTCCCATCGCTTATCTCGCCATTAATTAATACCGGTCGGGCGCCCAGTTAAATTTTAGCTCCGACTTTCCCTTGTTTGTGTGTGTGGCAATGATTCAACCAATACACATGCAGGTAATACCTACAGGTTGTGTTGACTAAAATAGCTAATGTCTGAATATTGAAAAAGAAAAATCCATAAAGAGGGAGGTAAAGGAATAGTAGGGAATTGTAAGAATGTCCAACAATGGTGTTCGTGTTGAATGGTTCTTTTAATAGCTTAATAAGTTGGTATTAGAAGGTGGCAGCACCTGTTACCGGTATAAAACTGTGATTTATGAAGGATTAAAGCGTTATATATTTTCAATTTTTTATTTTATGTCACGAACGTAGTGGAAATATAAAATAGTGGGTTTTACTGCAATGGTGGAGTACCAGACGTGTAGAGTGGGATTATAACAACATGTTGCAATAACGCACACTGATGTAAAGAATCAGTGTGTTACAACTCTCTGAAATTGAAATTATATTGTACCACTAAAAGATACCCACCAAAGAATTGACAATAAAAGATTTTTTGCGAGAAAACATCCTTAGTGTATTCAATCTGGGTAAAATTCCAACACGTCTTTTTAATTACTCTTGTCAAACATTCATGACCCTACATTTATTAGCACATTTTAAAATACTTTTACTTTCCAACCAAATATTTGGGTACCCATTTCATAGAAATTTCTTTACCTTTTATAAACAGTAACGTTGGCAGTTTGTGTTTTCAACTAACGACTGGACATTTGTAGCAATGAATTGCACTGGTCCATGTACGATTTGGGGCTTGTATAGTAATTCGGTGTAATTGCAGTTAAGGGGCTGATAATAGTAGTTGTTTTCCAGCATTCCCATTCATGTCGTTATCCTGTCGGCAAGCCTAGTAGCCCAGCGTGTCCGCTATGCAGTTTAATTGGACGTAGTTGCAACTTAAAGACCACATTGCCACGAAAAGAGCTACTACATAGTTGAAGCTTAATTCCGTTTGTCTCCTTTGCTATATTTGACCAGAAAGACTCCATTCAACGCAGTGACCATAAAGTTAGGACAAAGTAATGTCATAAAATAGATACGTCAAAAGTTTTATGCTGAAAAACAGTCGGGGAAAAAATCAACTACTGGTATTCACTTGAAGAGGAATAGAGTGAATTTGGTAAAAACAAGGTTTGGAAATGTTTCAATTGTTTACGACATTGTATTTTCTTTGCATTGCTTGGAACTTGTACTGAATTCTTTTATTTAGTTTTATACCCACTAACTAATATCATGATTACATTTGTGATGTGTAGCACGTATGATCATCACATCGGCATCCAGAATGTGATTGTGGTTGGAGGGTAGAAACAAAGGACATTGGCAAATGTTTGGTTTTAATAGTGGGTTTAGTGGTGTTAATAGGTTCCTGATATCGCTGTATGACTCAATCGACTCATTCCACCCACTTTGCTACACAATAATCCTCCACTTCTGCGTGCAGACCAGCGGATATGTGCACCATCCACCAAAATCTTCGCATTGCCACACAGGAGGGTCCCAATCGACAAACACCCACACACAGACTGTTTGGCCAGTAAACGCTTATAATGGGATAACTAAATTTTAATGTCCAGTACGTGACTTTGATAACACAGTAGCGAATAATAAAAAAATGACGGCTTACAGTTGAAATATTTCCAGCTCTGTCCCTAGGCGGGGTTTATTCGATTTTAAATTATACGGTCGTAGTCATATAATAACGTTAGTTGGCGGGCAATTTTATATTGTGTCCAAAAATTGCATTTCCTCTGTGTGCAATATTCGATACAGTGGTGTCTATCGTTTTGCAAATATAGATATAATGCGTGATTTATATGTTTATAATACGTATGGTAACTCAATTATCAATGCATCTCCAGTGCACATTTTGCAGTTGACGAATTTTGTCGAAATTATGCCTGGTGTGGTGGAAAATACGCGGAGCAAATTAGCAGTTCTGCAGCGTCATAAACAATTTCACAATTTATCGAATAGACGAATGCGTCTCGCGTTAGGTGTTTATCAAATTCCCGAATTTTCTATTATTTATTGGTGGGCCAGCTTCGTTCATAAACTGGTAGCCACACATGACTTATTGCTTTATGCGGTTCATTTCCAGAATGATACCTGATGCAAAACATATCTATGTTTCACGTTTTATGCAAAAGCAGCTTTGAATTGCATCTAAATCAAATTAAATTGCGTTTGGAATTGATATGATTTGAGTATTAAGCAGAATTAGGTATGATGGACATTTGTCAAGTACAATTAAGAGGCGACGGAAAATATCGAAAATATATTGAGATAAACTATTAACTGACTATTCTAACCACAATAATTCTGCATTAGTTTGGCCGGATTTCCGTTTTAATGCAAGTGACTTCTCTTATAATCCGGGTGGTGTCAGAGCCCTAATCTGTTTCGAACACCATTGCGGTATTATATTGTCACAATGGGAATTTACAGATGGGATTATAAATATTATTGTGTACAGATGTGCTCTAGAGGTTGTATAAACGAATACAGAAATTTAAATCGCTGTGTTTCATAAATATTGTAAAAGCATACAATTTACAAAAGTGGATTTGTTTTTAAATGTTATTTTAATTTCAAATGTCTTATTTGTATATTTGTTATTATTACATTCACAGTTATAACCCTAGAAGTATAAAAATAGAAATAGAAATAGAAATCAAGTAAAACAATACGAATTATATAAAATTATTTCATACAAAGAAAATTATTTAAAATGATGTTTTAAGGGGGTTAAATACAAAATAACTTGCAAAATAGAAATTTCTAACTACAAAAACATCACATTTTAACCAATTCTAACCAAACTTTTATCATGCTTGTTAATGAATTACTTCAAATATAGATGGCACTACATTATTTTATTCTTAAACACCAATTATTTTCTTAATAAATAACAAATTACCTTATGCACAATTCAGAAATTGTTTACTGACTTCTTATAAATATTTACATTACAAATTCATCATTTGCAAGTTCATAATAATTTTTTCTTTCATTGCACATTTTGCAGTTGTAAATTGCAAAAGTCTGAAAATATTGTAGAAAACAATACCAAAAATACAATAGAATAATAAACGCCAGAAGAAAAATGATTTATTTATTCCTTCCCAGCATCGTTTGTAATACTTATGTGATTGTGCGTGCAAATGTGCATTGTTTCAGTATCACTTTCAGTACACTTTAGCCAGCAGCACTGCCACCACCCTCAACAGCCAGCCCCCTAGCGAATTTCTTTGTACGTCAAACAAGAGCAAAACAAATTCTGAGAAATAGAGTATTGTGCGAGTCGTTCTTCCTTCCGGCAGATTCTTGTTAGTACACATTTACAAGCACCTTTTCTTGCAGCAGTTGCATTTAATTTATTAATTTATCATGCCATGCTCTTTGGTTGTTAAATAATTGAAGCCTGTTTTGTTTTCTGGAAACGTTTGTGGTTACTTTTACTGGAAATTGTTTGGAAACAAAACTTTTATTGCCTGATATCGCAAGTATTTGAGCAATGGAAAGTGACGAAGTAGATTTCAGAATCGCCGACGTTGGAAGAGAATCACAGGATTCGTAAACTGTTTTGTTAGCGCTTGTTTCTAAGGACTGTGATCCATATAACCACAAGACCAAATATGATCCTTATGGATATTGCTCTTTCATGGAAATAACTGTCATCTATTTTCTAGATAAGATCGTAATTGAATCGGCTTGACGGCAGATTTGCACACGAACCACTTGCACCGCATGTGATGTGGGAGCAGGGAAAAGAACAGGGGCTTCCCGTTAGGTCCCTTACGAGCAACACATCGAATAGACACAGATCGCATGGAATTTTAGTCTTAAGGCAATCACATCACTACAGTAGACCAAATCAAAACAAATGCAATTATGTCAACAACAAAAACGTTTTCTTTGGCAGAAGAAAAAATTGAATGGAATTTTCTAGCTGAAACATTGGTTTCTCATAAATACAACCAAGTATTATACATTCATTGTCCCACGTATTTCCAGAATAAAGCAATGAGGGTTTGCAGTGTTTGTGGCTTTAGTTAACCAACCCCAGTAGACATAATCAGATAGGAGTCACACCAATCTCGGTACTCTCGCCTCAGCACGTTCGACGACGTTTATGACGACGAGTGTATAGCAGGAGCAGGAAAGGAGAGCGTGAGTGATTGCAGGCAGGCGACACCGCATCGCTTTCGATGGTTCATCCCCGTTCGCAAAACGCATGACCCATTGCGTTTCGCGATGCTACAATTCAGATAAACGCCGGCGATAAGACCGCATATTAATGTTCTGATTTATTGACAATCCCTAGCTTCTTACACTATTCTGACTACTCTCCTTTCATGATACATGCGACCTCTTATATTTGATTGATGACTCTGTGCGGTAACAATAACACCCTCTTTATTTGGATATTTTGATACCCTCCGCTTGTGAGGAGCCAAATTTAATAAACTGGGTGCATTGCATGGTTCAATGCGGATCATGCATTAGATAGACTGGAAGCTATTAAATCACCTGTTAGCGCAATGTAACAAAATGCGCCTTCGTCGGGTATCGGCTGTTGGGATAAAAACCGGTCCACTTCAGGGCCGGTAGGATCCGTAATTGGTCTCTGCTCGGCAGCGTTGGCTGCCAATTTCACCGCTTCCGCCAACGGGGGCAATTTTCTAATTGGGGGATACTCAACGAACGGACCATCCAGGCGCAGATTTTGTGCATAGCTGTGAAAACAAGCCGGCAGAAGTGTGCATATTCTCAGGTTGCTCTTTCCGATCATCTTACCTTAATAGGGCCATCATGTAATCATTTCTAATTCCTCTCATGCTTGAGCACATGTTAGATGAAATTGAACATAGGGTTTGCATCCACGTAGCAATCTTTGTCCGGTCAAAAGCGTTCGGCAGCATAGCAGCATACGGACGGAGTAAATACAAGAAAAATTGAAACTCTTCGTCTAGAATCTAGATATGACCTCAAATGTAACTTGAGAATAGACTTTGCTTCAAAATTGCAATAAACATAATTACAGTATCTAATTCATGGTCATCCTCACATTCGGATTGCATACAGTGTACAGAACAAGTCAACGTTTGGAAGTCTTCTGATAAATTCTTGACGGTATCAGCCCAGGTTGTATCCATTTCCCATTCGGCAGAAGGAAAGTCAGACTTTTCTATTGAATCCAAATCTGGCAATGCTCCAGTTGGTGGTGGATGCATAAAAATCCCAAACACTTCATCATTTAGAAGAGTCAAAGTTAAATATAGTAAAAATTTATTTCGCTTTTCACGAAACTGAGAACTATGGTATTCAGGTCGGAATAGTTTCTGAGTCCAAGGGATAATCATCTTCTTGTGTGTTTCATTCGACATAGTCGCACATACATCTTTTAAAACGGAACTATAATAAACAAATTCAGTGTTTAATGTGTCAGGTCTTCCAGATACAGAAATATTCGGTTCTTGTTCTTCATCTTTGGTATTTTTCGGAATAGATTGATTAGATGCTTGGCTTTTATTACTTGTTTTACTCGCAGAAGTTTCTATAGCTCCAGATGTTTTAGACCTACAAAATCCACTCTCTATGTAAGAATCTTTAAAATTATTTTAAGGCTGATCTTACGGTGAAGGAGCAGATTGTTCCATATTTATTGTTGTCACGTATATTCAATTTAGAGTATAACTGCTATGACTGGGCGTCATTTGTCATTTGACATCTGTCCATTAAGGATGACTCGATTATTTCACATGAGTAGTGGTTAAGAATTGAACACTGGAGTCCAAGTGGTGATTTATCTATTGTTGAGGTAATTGAATGGTGACGATGTCACTCAATCAACTGGCGCACGAGTGGGCATCAGATGTAAAGGACCCAAAGATATAGTAGGGCATGTTTTCCTAATGTTTTTGTTTATTTTCCATAGACATGACGCGATTCAAACGCAAAATTGCTATTGACATAATCAATGCCTATCATTGCCATCAAGTCAGAGGTATGAATAAAAAGTAAAATCGACATTTTTCAATTTGCACTAAGTAAAATGCATTTCATGTATTTTTATTGTTGTTTCATCCCTTGACATTCTACACCCGCATAGTCTCTACAAAGCTATGCCTACCAGAATACAAAAAAAAGCGCGCAGACAAATCGGCTGGTCGTTTATTATTTTTTCCATCAATGATTTTTCATTCTGAATAAAATCGACCACACACAATCCGGCCAGCATATTCTACAAAGTTGCTAAACCTTTAAAAGGTGCGTCGGGGCGATTTAATTTAATTATTTATGGAAATGCATTTTTAAAAGCAAAATATCCCATAACCACAGCTGCTTCAGAGTGGTGAGCATAGTAGTGAAGATAATATTCAATTTCATCCGGATGTAGAGTTTCGATAACACCGGTGTTGACGCTAAACAATCCGCAGCAGTCAATCGCTGGCTGGACTTGCTCGTCCGGTAGTTTTTCCATGTGTAGGTGCAAAATAAGTGAGAACTTTTGACCGAACCAAATGTCACACGGGACATCGGAACACTGTTCTTCCATTTTTCCGACCTAAAATAACCAACAGTCGGTTGTCCGGCTAATGGACCGAGTGGATGAGGTGCTACGACCCAATCCCTCTGCTCTCAGCTTGAGCAAGCAACGCGTAAGTGCTGGGACAAATTCGGGACGAGCCACTGTCATAGATATACCTATAGGTTTCCTCTTTGTGCGCTGTGTTACTTCTCCAGATATTTTCATTCTTCATTGGGGAGCATTTTCAGCCTGTTTATTATTTAAAAGAAAACAGATTATAAACTCATGAGGTGCTCAGACTATTTTATACCAAGGGTTCAGAGTAATTTTTATAAATAGGATATTCTGAAATTGTCTAAAAGCTGACAACTTTAATACTTCCTCTCCTTCCTCTTTCGAATTAAACGAATAATATAATCTTAATATGTAAATCTGAGAAGGATTATAAGGACTGGGGAAGGGAGCAGGCTTAAACTGTTCTAACTCCTTAACTCCCGAATTATATTTTAGAATAATTATTATAAGATTATAATTGCTCTCTACACTCTCCTTGCTGCCGGTTTCAGACTTTGGGAAAGCAAGTGTCTTCTTATATATCCCGACATCCATTTACCTCCCTAAGCAAGAAACCTGGTTGTGAGCCTTTCCACTGCAAAATTACGTTAAGCTGGTAAATTCCCACACTCGTATTTGTTTACTGCCTTTTCTCGCATACAAACTTGAGTTTGAGTTAAAGTTCCAATACCATAAGCCCATCATTTGCATCCTTATTATAAACATTATTCATAAATTTTTAGCTCTCAATGCAAAATTATAAATCCTTATTGTAATTTTTAGAATTCCGGAGGAATTCTGCTTCTCACAAGTACAGAATTTACAGTTAAATTTAGCATCAAGAAGCTGTTCTGCCAACAATGTGCAGTCCATTGTAGTCACCACGTGTACGTGAACACGTGTGTAAGCTTCCTAGACTCCAGCAACCCTTTTCTCTTCGTCGTTTTCTCTGGCACTAACCCTAAGCAAAGAGCTACAACAAGCGTGCTTTAGGTGTGATATCTTAACTAACTGTGATATAATGTATGATTCCAGAACCGCTGTTGCTCAGCAGCAAACATACAACTAAACTTCTCACCAGTTGCCTCACAATGTATATGAAATACAACCTACGTGCTGCATAAATACCATTATAATTTATACGCCAACAGAACTCACCTGCATCCCTTGTTTTGATTTAGTATGCGTGCGAAAATCAAGAATAAGGAGAATACTAAATTATCCTAGATGATAAACACACTTTCTCCGCATGTATCAAATCTGCACAGTAATTGATAATCCGTTTAATTTACACTGACTGCGTTGAAAAACAAGATCCAAAGCATATAATTTTTGATCTATTTCCCAGTCGTGCCACCTCAAATAAATGGCCCGCAATGTGCAGCGTAGGAAGTATTTTCAGTAACTTTATGTGCGTCTATGTTATAATACTTACAGAATTCGCGGATTTATCTCTACCACTGCGGTGTATCTTCAATGTCATGCGACTTGGCTGGCATTGTAAAGCTCATCTCAATGTCCCGCACGTTGGGGTGAGGCAGTTTGTATTTAAATGTAGTCACATTTCGTGTTCAATGGCGCGGCATTACGCGATTTATGCCGGTACGTGAAAAGTGTTGTCGGTTTTCAGCTCAAAAACCAGTGGCTGCAATGCATTTATATATGTTATCGGTAGTAACTTAAGAGTAACTTGTGAACAGAGGGATTTAATTCAGAATAAATGACATTATCGTTAAATATTTTATGTTTTGCTATATAGAATGATGAAAATCAAGTTTGTGGAGATGCTCTGTAAAAGGGAACAAGTGCAGCTGGTTGATTTAATTGGTTATGCGGTATATTATAAATTGTTTTTATTAGTTCTTTGGTCATAATCATTGGCATGATAAGACAAGTTAATGTATTGTGTATCCATATTTACATCGGCTATACTGTGTCTATGATCGCATAAGTAAACAAATTGGCACCTATCATCCCAGACATGGAACATCCAGGAATATGAACAAACTAAATTGTCGTCGTACTGCAATCAACAAATCACTTGTAAAATAAATCAGTCGCATAACAATAACAAACACTTGGATATTGAGGAGTCCACTTAGTTCTTCCTCTGATCAGCATATGATCCTCATATGATCACCATAGAATCTCATTCATTTGGTTTACTAGTAACATGGAACACTAAGTCTAAACAACGTAATTATTTACAATATACACATTTGTTTTAGTATATGCAAACGTCGATTGTCCTTGAATGTCGCACTCGCGAATACCTTAATTTATATTGCACCTTATCTATCTAACGTTGGAACTCTGGGACCAATGTCAATTCTAGGCGGGTAAGTTGTATGCAAGATTGAGCATTGGGCAGTTAAATGTCGTGACGACGTCTTGTGGACTATGAGGAAGTGTAGACCTCTTTAGTGCAACCTTCAGCTGGTTGCTCCAAGGGACATGGGGGATGACTTTAGATGACCTGCTGAAGCAAACTGCTGATTGGCCATGGTGTTAGGATGTCCCGGTTGGCCAGAACCGGACATGTTATTGTTGTGATCGCCGTTGGATGACTGAATAGGAGGTCGGTGGCCATTCATCAATTGACTAGGTAAGGTGGATGGCTATGGGCACAAAGTCAAGCGTAGGAGATTAGAGATATTACAGAAAGTACCTGGTTATATTGAAATAGTGGAAAGTATGTGGGAATAGATCGTGTGCTTACCGGTGGGATTGCTGTCTGTCTTTTTAGATGTGAGAGTGGTGGCGGATTGTAAGCCATATTTGCAAAGACAAGACGCTCTTCGTAGTCATACTCGCAGAGGATTTTGTTCTCACAGAGGTAGAATCTGTCCCCGACACAGAATCTGCAAGAAAAAGAAGAATTCTAATTCTTGAAGGATTCGAATAAATGAGTTTACAATTTATCATAACATAAACACCCTAGGTTTGTCTCCTTCAAATAATGCATTCAGCAAATATTCAAAAACAAACGTGTGTTGAAATATAAATGGTATGAATAAGTAAACCACGTTTGTAAAGCTTCAAAATCCTGCACCAACTCAAAACTCTACACCAGCCAACCCCGAAATGCAAAGTATAAAATCCGTGTCGTTTACGGCAGTGTCAATCGACTTCAGGGCGCTTGGGCATTATAAAAACATTCCTCGCGGCATGTCCTAGGAATATCAATCAAATTGTGGAACGACGCCCGAATGCCCCGGGGGTGTCTGACGAGACAATTACACGCGCCATTTATCTCCATAAAACGGAACTAAACCCCAAATAAACAAGCGCGCCTCATACGAAGCGAGACAAAACAAACTTATACACATTCCGAGATGAGTTAAAGCAAACTGGACACAATTCAAATTTGCTGACCTGTGCAATGCACATTCAGAAGGATCTCATTGTGTGTTGTTATACATTGTACAGGTATATACTACGTTGCAATTATTCCAGCGCTAGAAATGATGATAATTTCGTCAATGCGCTAGATAGAAAATGTCAACTTGAAGCGTTTAAAATTCCAGTTGGTAGGACAACGAAAATTCATGCGCCGCCAGCACGAGCTCATCTATCTATGTGCGCCCAATGTTCGCTCGTTGTGTTCGCTCACAGATAGATCAGTAAGGTAATACACAACAATGGCATGTTCTGCGGGCGCAACCTGCAATAACGTCCCCCTATTCATCGTCGTTTATTAGTCCCGTACTTTCCGGCTAAATGCGTCCATAAAGTCGAAATCTGAACATCGCGATAAACCGGCCCATTGTTTACATGATTGTTAAATTTATGTTTGTACAAATTAAATCTGCGCACTGGTGCTATCTCGCGGTCGCAAAAGTCCGCCAACGCGGAAAGCGCGTCAGCGGAAAGGGGACTGTTGATTGTGCTTTGGTATTGTTCCAAAGGGATAGCCATTCCGCATTGTGAGTGTTTGATAAAAACAAAATTTGCGGATTATTTCCCGCATTGTTTCAAATCAATTACACTGAAAATATTTGCATTAATGCCGAAATTACTCAGCTAAAAACTGGACAATAAAAATCCAAGACAGCGGAAACACTCGGTAGAGAGTATAAACTTTTGTAAAATGGAAAATTCCCAATGGTATCTAAAGCAGGGAGGTAAGAGAAAGCGCATAACACAATATGCATTCAACGCTGGCGAGATATGTGCGCAAACAGCGGCGAATACCTAACGCATGAATTCATACATTTAGAAATATGAACGGAGAAATCATGATGGTGGTGGCGCCGGGCGACACGTATCTTGTGCACATATAACGCGATTCCCTTCCGCTGTGTGCGACGATAATACATGTGTTATTTATTTATTTATGCATCGATAGAAAGCGCGAGCAGTCGACAATTTTTCGTGCAATTGGGTTTATGCCACCATTACACTCATGCAAACAGTGCGCACGCGGGCGTGTTGTGTCGTGCGTTGTGATAAACGGACACAATAAAACTCCACCATTCGAACAATACGGAAATTAAAAAAAGCAAACACCACGCTCACCTACCAAACCAAATCGTCAAACCAAGTGCACACAAACAATAATGCGCAATTTTCCGATTTTCACCATGTTGCTCTTGGCTGATAACTCAGTATAATATCAGATTAACGTCAAAATTTGCCAATTTTCACGCCATGTAACAATATATAACCCGATTTTAGCAGCAGGAAAAATAAACCAGCACAACATTGCTGCCTATGATGAAATAAATTTATTAGATGGCAAATAAAATGCACCCTTTGGAAGTTCAAAACGGCGTCACGATGCAATATTAAAAAGCCCAATGGGGGATGGACAACACTATAATTCTATAAAGCGACAAGCATTCCAGCCCCGAATGTGATTTCCCCTTAGACCTCTAAAGAAAGCGCTACCGGATGGGTGTGATGTATACGCGAAATGTCGACATAGCCCAGTCTACCAGAAACAAAACCCCATAGCAAAGCAAAAAGAGGAAAGAGGTCTAACCTGTGGTTGCACTGCTGGCATGCGAAGCACTCCAAGTGGTAGACGTTGCTGCGGGCACGCATCACCATCTCAAACGCCGGAATGATCTTGCTGCAGGCCGCGCAATAGCCAATGTTCCCAAAGAGTCTCAAGTAATCCCGCTTGCAAAGAATCAGGTTTGCTTTTGTATACAGCGTGCTGCCCACCTCGCCGAGCCGACAATCACAACAGCCGCACTTAAGGCAGTCCTCATGCCAATAGAGATCCAGCGCCTTTAGCAAATACCGATCTGTAATTGGTTTGCAACAACCGGCGCACTCCTGTGGCCCACCGCCTGTCGAGCTTGCTTTCGACGCTTCTGACTTTGAGACGTCCATCGTCATCATCGAGGAGCCGTTAAGCTTTCTACGAATCTGAAATAAAAGATTAAGAAATTACTCTCAGTTTTACAGAAATGTACCTTTTGTAGTTGCTCTAAAGGGCGTCTACTTTCGAATGGCTCTAAAGCAAAACTGGATCAAAACAATAGATGTTGCTAGAGTTACTTAAATTCGCTTCTTTTATATCTAACTACACTTCCATGTCAAACACTCATTGTATAGTTAAAATAAGCAACCCAGCTCTAGTTACATTAAACAGGAAGGCTCAAACTGCAAGGGTTGAAGCGGTAAGATGCATCAAGATAAGAGATCGGCGTAGTGTCGCCGGTGACTTCGCGCCCCCTCGATTCACTGTGCTGTACAGCGTATCATGTGACGAGAGGCCCGGGACAGTAACGCCGCTGTTTGCGCGGTAGCACGCCGCCGTTAATTAAGTTTGTCACTTTTCCCTGCACCCCCGAGTCTGGCACGCACTGCGTTAATCGTGGAAGTGAGACAGCAATATTGTTATATAGACAGGGCGCTATGCAAGCGCTTGCAAACAGCTCGGTCAGAATGTCGACAGCAAAATAGTCGCCTAGCAGGAAGTAAAGTCACTGCAAGCGCGCAAGGGAGACGAGACTGGTTGGTGGTGAAGTGGCAGTGGCGAGAGCAAATTTAGGTTTTTAATTATTTTTGTTCAGCATTTCCTCATTATATAAAATTTAATTAAGTTTCACCGGCCTTAATTTAACGCTACTAATCAAGTATAAAGTTCCTCTTTTTTTCACCTCCTCTTCGCACCGCAGACTCGCTCGTAAGTCACCAAGGGTGAAAAACGACTCTTGTAGTGTTGGCATCGTGCAGCAACATCTCGAGTATTGCGTACTGTTATACACATTGTACACTTTGTATCAACTTTTTTTAACTGTGAAATGAATTAAATGACTTTCATAATCGCGCGCTTGACGCGCAGCAATGCAAATAAAAGTCAATAGCACAAATAAACACAAAGTTTTACTTCGCCAAGAGTACAGCGTACTGAGCGAAAAATTCAAATCGTTATAAATTTAAATAATGTAATCAGAACTAAAAATGAATTTAATTAAAAAGCTGCCTTTAGATTTGGAAAACGTTGCATGTAGCTATGTTTTTAAATTCCCCCTCTGATTCCAAGTTTATTTCTTCACCCTTTTCCACATCACACATTTGATCATAACGCACGCAGGCTATTTTCGTAACAGCACCACAGTATTAGCCGATTTCTGGGGTTGTTTTGTTCTTCATAATTAGAAGGAAATTAAATTTATCGAAAAACACCCTTAAATAACAACACTGCGTGAAAAATACTCGCCCCCACAGCAAATTCTTGATAAAATTTTTAATTAAAAATCCTCGAGCAAATAATCCAAATGGAAAGCAGGAAAAATTGTTTGTTACTGAGTTTGATCGCATCTAACTTGCTGAGCTTGGCGAGTCCTGTGTTTGGCCGCCGAAATAAAAGCGGATTAATGTAGTTAAGTGACAAAAACGAGACGTAAAGAGAATATCCGAAAAGTGTTGTTGTTTCTTGCTTCCGATATGTGTGCGAGGCGGCGAGTCGCCTTTATCCCTAGACTAGTAGTCGGTCGGCCACCACCGCCGCCACAATGTACTTTCCTTCTTACCCGCACGCGTGCCCTTCTTGCCGCAGACGTCACCTCTTGTCGACGCGCTGCAGCCGCTGTGAGCTTGGGGAAGTGGATTGAATTCTTTCTACTTGATTACAGCAGTCAATTTGGATAATGGTCAGATGTTTGATATATGCACGAGCTCCTAAGTGTATTACTGATGTATTGATGACAAGCTAGCGCACGGAGGCCAGAGTTTACTGGCAACTTGGGGGCCAGAA
Organism: Ecitoglossa quadriceps; assembly: GCA_027574925.1. Taxonomy (NCBI): domain Eukaryota; kingdom Metazoa; phylum Arthropoda; class Insecta; order Coleoptera; family Staphylinidae; genus Ecitoglossa; species Ecitoglossa quadriceps. Next base: position 6,871,094 of record JAODGC010000001.1, on the reverse strand, counting down.
ACGAAGAGAGTCTATTTACGCTAAAAATGGCTTAAATGGGCCAACTTGGGGTTGGATTGGAAATCGGATTGTTTCCAAGTGCACTGCAGACATATTTAACCCGCAGCAATGAGTAAGCTAAAGCAAAAACAATACGCATTCCTAAATAAGCATTAAGAAACAAAGAGTTTTAGCATATTCCTCATCACACTTCAATATATTATATTTGTCTTCTAAGAACACCAGACGAGTGCGTGCCCAGTAATACTCTTAAGCAATTCGTTCCACTGTAATAATAATTTAAGCAATCGACTTGTGCAAAAGTCCAGTGCTGCTGTTGTTTACCATTTTTGTTCCACGGGCACAAGAGCGTAAACTTTAATTAAAACAGTACTTAACAATGATTATTTAATGGGTCGTCGAGTATTTTTAATAAATAGAAACTACGCAATGAATATATTCCTGGACGGGAACCAGTAACGACTTTTGCTGGCCTTTGAAATCGATTCCGATGAAAATTGAATTCTTAAAAGAACATAGTTTCGACCATATCGTTGTTCCTAGCCCAGCATCCGGTTAATGTAATAATCTCGGCTTGCGTATTATTTCAGCATCGTGCGCCAAGATAACAACACAGTTGAGTCCAAGAGTCTAAACAGAAATCAATTTATCCAATTGAGGGGGAAGGAATAGAAGCGGATCTCTTGGCCGCATTGTTTTCATGAAGAAATAATTTAATAACCATTTGAAGTCTAAATTTTATTTGCAATCAATAATGCTGAAAACATTACATTTTTCAAAACAATGAGGTAAAAATAACAAGGATAGAAACATTGATCGAATTACTCAATTTAAACCGTAACTAAAAAAGCTTTCATTAAGAATGCAAAAAATGGTTTAGCAAAAGCTCGCATCCGGATTTGCAACAAAAAAGCTCATTCAATCAATTATGTTTCCACCTGGCATGAAATTAAATTTCGTCTTTTCAATTAGCTCGCTTTTTCAGGCGGTCAGGCAGAGGATTCCTTCCAGAAGAGGTGATTGAAGAATGATAGTAAGAAGATCAAAAGAGAAACCCCAGTATTGATTAAAATAAAATGGTGTAATTAGATTCATACATTGATTACATCATAGTTACCTCTTGGGAAACTCCACTAACATGATTTCTTTAGATGTTTAAATAATTGTTCTTCTTATGGTGCAAAATTGACATTTGGGCCCAAAATTGTAAGCGGCAACGTCAGCGGCACCAGATCGACGACACTAATAAAAATTATACAACCGTCATAAAATTTAGTTTTACATCTTGTTATCACTGCGAATTCTGGATTTTAGTGGGTACATAATAAAACCAGTGCGGAGCATCACACTTGATGTGACTTCCGTCAGATTTATATTGTTACCCAAAGACGATTCCTTTATGTCCCTCCCTTCCCAAATAAGTCCCATTGCAGACACAATTAATGAGATATTAATATTAATGGTTCAACTTCAACTATTCCTAAATAAATTACCAATAAAACCCCCTTTTATTATATTTACTGCGATATCTAATAAAATTCTTATATGATGTAATAATAACGCAATACGATTAGGATTGATGTAAACCGTGTGTAAATAAATACAACCGGCTTGATATTCAGGAAAGTTTTCTATCTAAAGTTAAGATAGGCTGGTCAACGTCGCGTGTCTGGTAAGTGGGAACAGCACGGGACGCAACCCAGATCTTCTCGCCCACTGGCTTCGACGTTTCGTAAGTTATCTACTTGCAATTTGGCTAAAAGGCCCTGCACTGTGTAAACTTCATTTTGGGGACATTAATATCACTATCCGGGAATTTACAGCTGCGTCCTGGTTTCTATAATGCTAATAATTAAATAAACATCAAGCTCAAGTGAAACATGACGTCAATGATAAAAATGTACTCCCACACTTTTATTTTAATTGCTCTCGATAATACCATATATGTCTCATCCGCTTGTGGTAATTTAGTCGAAAGCAGCAACAAATTGAATTCGGCTATGAATTCCCCAACGAGTTATTCCATAAAACGCTAAACAGCGCTGTAAACGGATCTTAACGGTTTGTTTATTTAGTCGAAATAAATCTTGCAAGAAACGGAAGAGATACGAGTGGATGCGACTCTGGTCTATTTTCTTAATCTCGGTTAAGCACCGTGAATGTGCAGTGAAGAAATGCAAGAGATTTCACGTAAACGCTGCGTGTGTGAAATGCATCTCGTAAAAATGCAAGTCTACTATATGTCGACCAGACAGGCGGGTGATAAAGATGTAAAGCACATTTGTTCGCTCGCTTCGAAAACGCTTACGGCGAGCGCAGTCCACACACGCCACAGAGCTTACAGACCAAAAGTCTCTTCGAGGTAGAACGTTCATATCAGAGAGTGTAACTAACGCATGTGGTACGTGAAGTGTATGCTTAAACTTTAGGTGTAATGCAGAAAACATTTACGTCTACAAATGAATCCGTTGACGGATTTATGTGCGTTTTATTTCGGAAAATCGCATTTACGCTTTTTTGTTTCCTACTCGTCTCCATGCGTTTTTTACCTCCACGCCGTTTACACAACCGCATGCTGGGGTAGTAAGTAAAATGTCATCATGAGCAGTGAAACACTAAAGCGTTAAAATATCATCAAACATCTTAAATTCGCAAAAGACATAAATATCCCACAAGTCAAAGATTAATGTCAATTTAAAACTATCCATGTATTATACAACTCAGGTAAATATTATTATTAAACAGTTAAACTCAGTTTGATTGAAGAATTTGCACACGGCCATCACATACAATCAAACTGGAATAATCCCGCGAATAGATTGCAAGCTGAAGACAGAGAGAGAGGCGGCAAGATTGAATAATACGCAAACACTGATACTGGAGGTGCTACATCGCATCGCAATCTATTGACTCTCGTCTATTGACTGTTTTGTTAGTGGAAGCATACAAAGCTGTCTTGTCTCCTGTAGTCGCTGCTTCCATTTCCTTTCTATTCGACAATACGAATTTGCGCAGCCGCCGCCCTCGCCGCCGCCGCCACCGTGGAGTTTATATAATCTTGAATAATCTATATCCGAAATCAGAACGTTATTCCAATTAAGAGTGTCAGGCCGTATAAACAGCGCTTGAATAATTCATTGCAGCGGCGGGCTTCTTACCTTAACCCGTTGCGACGTTGCCACCAACAAGAAACTGTCAAGATGCAAATGCAATTAACATCGCAAGTGCTTCGGAAAATAATTAGAAACATCACTCGCTCATTTCCCTACTTGGCTGCAGCGTTAATGCGCGCACAATATAGCAAAGCGATGGATGGGCGAGTAATGTGTGAGGAACTGAATTGAAGAACAACTTAACGCACTTTATTATAATGACTTTGACAATGGCAGAGAAGTAGATGGATAAGTACAGGTTTACTACAGTGTCGAATTGGAATCAAATCATAACTTAAGAACCATAGCATCAACTAATTTTGAATGTCAGCAAAATTGTAAAGCAATTGTTATGTTAAACCGCTGTAAAGTTTTAGTGAGCTTTTAAAATTAATTGACCCTACTTGCAATTACAATGCAGGTATTTATGCATCAATTTCTAACCAAAGACTTTTTAGACCTTGTCCGTTATTTAAAAAGCTCCTCATATGTAAGACAAACGCTCTATTATTGCATCAAATGTTGAGCATACTTTGTACAAAAAGTTTATCCCTCTATATTTTCCTAGCAATTAATTGTTGACATTGGTATGAAGAAGATACCTCAAGTGGAAGTAGGGACTCTTGGGATAAGCTGATGATTTTGACAGAGTAAAATGTGAGTGTTAACCTTTATAGCTTTCCTTCTCGAATAAATTCCCAGCACTAAATTTGTTTCAAATGACAAAAATAAAACATAAATTGCCCAAAGTTTAAACGCTTATCCTCTTTGTCGTGTTTGCTTCAGCTGACAAAGTACCATCCACTGCAGTGTAAAATGATGAGCACATTAAAGTAAGTTATAACCCAGCCATGCAAAATACACAGCAAAATCCCAAAATGTCTACATAGGCATCATAAACAATTAGCTTCCACTCTTAGCAAAGCAATGCCTGCTCAATATTTTCCTCATTAACTGTTGCTCAGCACCGCACGCAGCAAAGGAATATTTCCTACAATTTGGCGTACGTTTATCCCCAACAGGAAAAACAGTTTCGGAACGCACGTAAAGCAAACAATACGTGGCTGTGTAGCAGCAACCACGCCTCATTGCGAATGAGTGAATATTATCATAAGAAATTGTGCATCCCGCGCAAATGGCTGGAAGGGAAACGATTTGTTTACGGGTATTTAAACAGCTGTTCGAGTCTGTATTTATCATCATAATGATGACGATGAATAAATATGTGCGCACAAGAATAGCACGTCGGCGACAAACTACCGCTGGCTGTGGTTTGTGTCACTTTGTGTAGATTTCAAAACGTGAGAAGTCTGTGACACAGTCGATTTGGGATGGCTTCATGGAAAGATCACTGTAATCTTGTAGGAACAACAATGTGGCTTGTGAGGACAATGGACGAGGCAAAAGAAAACTGACTTTTCTTCTTTGATGTATTTATGTTTGTGTAGAACACGCAAATCATCTACAAAAAGCAGACTTAACTTCTTCATAATTGCCTGTGACCTAACACAACTCGTGCATTTATTTGCTCAAACCACCCACCAACATTTGTTATCTGGTTTTCAACAGTTCACGCCTCTTAAATCTCAACACTGGAATTGTTTAGATAAAAGATATGATTTTAGAAGAGGACTATCACATGGCCGAAATAAGATGCAGGGGAATTTGGGTGAAATGATTATGAAAACATCCCTTGCAACTGCCAAAGAATGTCAAGTGACAGCCACGTGTTCATAGCTTATCGTCTTGGAATGCTAACAAATGAATACAAATTGTCCCAGGAGAGACATTTTGGGAGGATTGGGAATTTTAACGGATATGGCTTACTTTTTAAAGTAAACAAAACATAAATCTCCTGTGAAATCTTGGTATAAAAAATTCGAATTTATAAATCCACTTAAGTTACATGACAAAGAAAGAATGGCGTATAAAATGTTATATCCTTATAAATTCAGGTTTCATCTTGTGGTTTTACAGCCATTTGTAGATGTTTTTAGCGTAGAACATTTAATAATATTAGAAATGCTGATTTTAGAGCAAAGCGTAATTTAAACAACTCCAAATGTTCGCACTTCCATTGAGGGCAGCACAATGACTAGAAACGACAAAATTAGAGAATTACAAATATGTCAATATTTTCTACGTGTAATTTTCCAACGATAATAATTCACTGGTTTATCCAATTTCCACTAGTATTATTACAGCAAGAAAATATCTTCAGCTCACTCAAAAGAGAGAACAACGTTTAAACGCGTCGGTAATTAAGCGTCGCTAATTCGGTAATAAGCATCCGCAAACACAGCGGATTCAATTTGCGTTTCAGACGACTCCAAATAGAGCGGCGGGCGGTGGCGGCGGACGCGCGCGGCGGCAAAGCGCTTTGCCAGCTTCCGTACAAGTTGCGCTCCGCGTGAAACGGCAGGCGTAAAGGAGAGCCGAATAACGCCAAATCGGGTCGGGCTTTCAATTCGAAACCTTAACCGTGCCCAACGTAGATTGGAGTTAAAAAGCAGAGGGACTACGACCAGAAACTGACAACTGGCGCAACGAACCAAGCAAAGTGGCTAAAAAGAGTGTACACCACTCAAATAAATTTGTATTTTACCCTCACTGACAATTATGTCATATTAAGCCACAGCTGTGGGTGGAGAGCAGGAGATAAATTTCAGCTGCAATAGATTGTAAGTAGGTTTGGACCATAATTAGTGTGATAATATGGAATTAATTAATTGAATCACAAATATTTATGTCATTATGAGGACTTTTACTGCGTTCTGCGAGCTGGGATAGTTATTAATTACGAAAATAACGATTTATTATAGTTATGCAGTGCAATTGGGGAATTTGCGAGAACCGCATACTTTACCTCTACCATCGTACCGTTTATATTATACCTACGTAGGTACAAGTGTCGCGATTAAACTAATAATATCGCAGCATGAGGCCGAGGGGTTCGTACATTGGTTTCCGAACGAAGCACTTGGGTCTGCGAACCGATGTGTACGTGCGCTCCGTAATTAATTTCGTGTTATAAATTAATTTACGACCAATATAGGTATATTGCTGGGATTTAATAATAAATGTGTCACATGTGCGCGTCGTTCTATGTAACGTTTTAACTCGATACACCGAGCACAGTATAAGCTTAGTTATTTCGTCCGGCAGCGACAAAAACCATCGCAATTTCACTTTTTACAAGTACAATGTGTGTGCCATGTTCATGTCATCGGCGGGTAATGCAATAAATAAAAACAATGTAAAATAAACAAACCTTTTGTTTGAGGGGAAGCAACATTTAGGAGCGACAAAGTTCTTCTACTTGTCACTTACCTGCAACAAAATCAAATGAAAATAAAGTATGTGTTTACTATGGCGGTAATTGAATTAATAGATCGATTAACTATCATGCTGTTATTGGATTTATTATATTTAACATGGTAGCACGCATTTATATATTTAAAAACAACAATTGCGACAACAATGTTTCTTTTTAATTGGATTACTGTTGGTTGCGCGCTGGTAAATCAGGCATAACCCTCAATTACGTTTCCCTTAATTATTTAATGGAGTTTTGAACGAACATATTAACGTTCGTAAATTGAGGCAATTTTGTTAGGATTTGGAGATGGAATCAGTCTGACCACCAACCGAAACACGAATGATATAGAGGGTTTGTGACATCGAATGTTTCATGATACAATTTCAGCTCATGTTGCATCAAGGCAAATCATAAAAAGACAGAGTTAATGAATGATGAATGAACTGGTCTGGATCAGCTTAATTCCTAATGCCTTGATAAAGGCAATTGTGCCTATAAAAAGAGGGAGCAATCAAGATGTATTCACCATTTACTTGTGTGGCATTTAATAAATTACGTTTGTGATTCACGAATTGAACTCACATTCTGAAATGGTGTATTATTACATTCCATACGGAGCAAACGGGTATCCAATGGTAGAAATAGATAGCCATACGCATATTTAGACGGGGTGCACAAAACGTTGCAATTTTTCTTCTTGTTTGATTTTGATTTAAATTCGAGCTTGTATATTGAAATGACCACAATGTTGCAGTGAGCGTGCTGGGACTAGTCGCGAGCATATGTGCCGACCGAAGTGCGCAGGGTGATTTCGGCTTTTTCGACGTCCCTTATTACATACTCCCGAGCCAACAACCACGCTCTTCTCCATATGAAAGACGAATGTGTTCGGGCTGGTGAGTAGCCAAGCCGCATATACATGCACGCTGCAGCCGCCACACACGGGCGCACTTTTCTTTTTTTCAATTTTGTTTCTCTATTTGAGCGTAAAAAACAAATTTGTTTTTTTCTCGAGTCCATTATAGTCCGGGGTGAAGCGAACGCGGAGAGAACTGGGGATCCCATCACGTCCTCATGGTTTTTTTCGTTTTGCTCCTTCAAACATGCCTAGCCAAGAGAAATTCCCTTTTTCGGGTAAGCCTGGCCGTTTTGGTGTAGCTTCGGCCAGTGAGTCTACAATTGAAAAAACAACACGATTCGGCACAACATAACTCACTGTTTGCTGTTTTGCTTAAATTGATTTCCTAATCTCCTACCAAATACATATTTGGTAGTAGCTAATGCAGAATTCAATTTTATTTCCTAGCAAAGAATCACTTGTATTGAATTATAGCCAACATGGTGCGGAAGTGAAGACCTTAGGAGGACCCATTGAAGATATTTATGAAGTGCCAAAATGTCAAAAACAACAGATTAAAGTAAGACAAAGCGCCGCTCAAAAAAGTAGCTGATCTTTGCAGGAAATGGATAATGATCACTTCAATTCCGGCTTGAATAGCAGAAAACACGCCACACCAATTGTTTGCACGCAATCATGATACTTTTAATATACATAAATTGTTGTCTCGCGATTGATTGGAGAAAATCGCACGTCAATTGTGAGTTCAGCAAATATTTGCCTTCGCTGATTGTCTTTTCGCTATTCTATTATTTTTTTGGCTTTTCATTTCTTAATTATATTACAATACTATTGGTGTTTTGATAATGTGTGGGACACAAAAGCAATAGTAATGTGATTTATGACCTAACGATAAACATATCAAGAAAACTATACCAAACTGCAACGTCACACCCGACATGATAAAGAGAACTTAACTTAATAAACAATCTACGATTTACGCCCAACACAGTTGAACAATACATACATAAACTTAACAAGTGTACTACAAAAATTGCGCAGAAGTAAAGAACTGATATTGCAGCAGAGCCGCAACGGTGCTATTCCAATAATTGAATCGCTCTCCAATAGCCGTAATGCGCTAATAATACGTCATAATGTGCGATGGTATCGCCTGATGGAATTGCTTTGTTTCGGGGGGGACGCCCCGCCACACACTCACACGCACCCACTGCCGCCTCATTCGGGCGGCGACGTGGAAAGAGCGTGGCGGTGTCTACGAGATGCTGGTACTCTCACACCAACTCGCAAAACGCCACTTCACTACACCGCACACCAGCTTCTTAGCTCTCAGATAGATTGGGGAGATGTAATACAATTTACTTCCACGAGATATGAGAAACGGAACGAAGGCGGCGGCGGCAGTGGTGGCCCGAGAATGGAAGGGACCCAGCGCATTGTAGAAGCAGGAAGCCGACTCACACAAAAGCTATATTTAATCATTGATCAATCTATATATCTCTGTATTAATACCAAAACAGGGCTAGACGCTCATCAGCGAAATTACCTAAATGTACACTCACAGCGACGGCAAGCGGAGCGAAACAATTCGCCCAATTTGGGGATCAGCGTGGCTGGCGGTGAGGCACGAGAGACAGCAGCCAATCCACTTCGCTGAATATTGAATATTTGCTATTTCGACTCTCGACGGTTAATTAGACAGTGTACTGATAATTACAAGTAAACCGGTTAATTGATTGTGTATAATTAATTGTCCAGGTTTTGTTCAGCTGTGCGCACGAAGCTGGCTGTCCAGTCTAGTTTACCCACCTCCTGTATGTAAATCAACCACAAACAGGCTGTTTCAATACAGCAAACAATTGAAAGCAAGCACATTAGAGACCAAGTTAAGCAAATTAGCCAGGAAGCTAGGTTAGTCTGGAAGATTTAAGATGCCCCGGATTAAATTGACAGCAATAAAATGCGCTGTAACTAGCAGCGAAACGAAGTGAAGCAAATAAGAGAATGAGAGACAAGTGCAGTGCGCACAATGTTGAAGCTTGATTTCGTATTGTAGTTTCGGATCGCAATCTCTCGGATCCTGCCGCCATCATTTACCAACTGCCCCCGCCATCGTCGACTGCACGCTGCACGTTACGCGGCGGTTATTGCTGCCTCAACCGTTTGTTTGGCCGCACACTCGCTTCTCGAGCATCCAGAGACAGAGAGCAGCAACAAGCAGCAAACGCTAGTCGATATCCGATTTCGTTTTAATTACCCGAACACTCTACTCCTGCTCGTTTCTCGCTTTTATGGGCCTCTGTGCGTGCACCCGCGCTATCCACTCCTGTCCCTGTGTCTGCACTGTGCTATCCCTGCTCAAGTACGTTTGGTATTCGCATTGCACTAAGCGGCGGCCTTGTGTACCGACGACTCTGGTTTCACGCATGGAGATGGTACATACTCGAGCATTAATTAACTTATTTGTGCGCTTTGTATATTGTTACAGCGCATCCTTAATTAATTTACTTTCGGCGGCAATTACAACGCGCAAGGAGATCTAATACAAATGACCGGGCAGCCAGATCCTCGTAATGATCCAATTAAAAAAGTTTGTTTCTTGTGCCCGATGGCTGCAAGTGCACGATGCCGTCGCGATGCAAGAAGTGAAGCGGCAACCAAGGGAGGAGAGAAGCAGCGCGGTAATGCGGGCGAGACATTTACGGTCGTGGCGATTCAGCCGGAAAATTACTTATTTCTAATCAATTTATATACTTTCTTAGCACAAAGTCGCTGTGAATGAATGGAGAGCTGAACGCACTGAGGCGTGTAACAAACAATTGATCATTGAATTATAAATAGAGGATCAGTGAAATTGACTTTAGTTTCGATTTTCTGGCAAAATGTGACAGCAACCTGAGAAAAATCATAGAACCACATTTTCCTTACACGCTCTTACACAAGATATAAATTAGTTCTGAGGTAATTTATAATGTGACACAGCATGTCCAACATTTGTTGTGGTTTACAACAAATAAAGTAGGTAGAAGGAATTTTACTTTAGCACGTGTTTGTCACGCCGCATGGTACGCTCCTATAGTAAACTGAATTAAAAAGTTGCTCAAATTGCAATTACACATATGGTGATGGTGTGACATCATTTAGACTATAGTCATTAATCACAATTAAAATCTATAACTTCCTTGCAAACGTATACAAAATTCCAATCACTTACTGTAATGTTGTTGATGACGTTGTAATTCAAGTGTGATTCACTTGATCTTCCAATTGATGAGTCGCCAATTCAAACCAATTCAAGTTGAAAACAACGTCGCTCTGGTTAATATAATAAACGAAACAAACCAAATCACACCAAGTCGATCAACTCAATTTGTTGTCAAGTACATTACAGTTCCTTAACTTGCAGTTCTAGTTTCAACTCGAGGTATAACAATTTGAAGTTGCGATAAACAACGCGGAAATCTGATAGCACGAGAAAGGAAGTGCACGTCTGGACGCCTCGGAGCATGGCAGTCGACTGAAGCGCAACACTGAAAGTTGTCCCTCCGAAAGCTGCTGCTGCCGCCGCTACTGCTGTGCGACTGCTGCGGTCCTGTGCGCGGCTATCGGGAGTTGCGTTTCAGGCCGTTTTCAGGCGTCTCTCAACGAGCTATGATCCCGGCTCCAGAGTGTGGCGTGCCGGGTGTTGGTGGAAGCGAGGCGCAAATTGTCGGTCGCGTGCCGACCGAACGAGACAGCAATTGGGGTGGCGCGATCGGCCTGCGCGCTTAAAGTGGTGGGTTTTGCCATTGCTTATGATTGCAATTACAATAAATGTTGTATAAGTGTAATGACTTCTAAAGACTACAACTTGCTGGTAGGGTATCAATTTTTAGAGCTAATAAGAATATTTGAACTAATAGATATTTCTATTTAAGATTATTTTTTCATCAGATTAATTTGGAAGAATGTTTGATTCCTAGAAACGAAAAGTTACTCAAAAATATTGTAGTGCTCAATATGAAACCTTCAAATGGGAAAATATATGTGTCTAGTTTTCTAGAGTTTACCTATTATTATAATATGGGACCGCCTTGGATTGGAGTTTTAGATTAAAATGTGACTTTTTAAAAAGTGCTGTTGAAGTCAAGACTGCTGTTTGGGACTCTTCTTAGTTATTATTCAAATATATACTCTACTAGACATTTTGAGTTCTTAGAAATCTTGATTAATTCATAGCACCTTTTATGAAAAATTAAAGTAATACCTTCGATAAATCGGTAAAACCTCAACGATGAACTAAATTAGAGTCATAACATTTATTACTATCAATTTGTTGTTTTTATTGCTTTTTATTCTGTGATTAATTCACCCCAAAATAATAAAGTTAACCTTTATTTCTTACCTCATGTCAAGATACTTGAAAACCAATGTTTTCCGCCCTCCTTTCCACAAAAAACACAACTGACGACACTGCCATTCACATCATTCACATTTCCTTTCCTCTCCACTGACAATAATACAATAAAAGTATGTCAAAAAGTATCATACAATTCAGGCACAAATATTTTCCAACAAAAATATAAAATCCTTAATTAAATGCCCAAGCAATCCCTGAAACGTCTTCACTTTGAATTGACATATTTAATTAACAAAACAAAGAAGTAAACCTCGATAAAAAGCAATTTTTATTCATTACAACAACTTTTGCAGTTGTCTGTTTCCTCGTTACTACCGCCACCATAATAATCATCTACTTCTACTCATCTTTCAAGGGGCTGCTAAAGAAAGTAAGGAAGGGATGAGGTAAAATATTAATCAAGCTCAAAAACGATGACATGCGTAATCATTTAAGGTTTTAATAACGTTTAATGTGAATACTGGTCTGCGGTTTTTGCCGGTAGCTTCAGAGAAAATGCAAACAGATGCAATGAATGTAGTCGTATATCGTTGACGAATTATGTCTGCTACAAGTACGCGTGCTAAATATTGCTGAGCGCCAAGTGTCTTTCATATTTCTCGAATTTCTGCACGGCTGTTTGCTGGTTTATTAATTTACGTTTATGCACTTATTTATGCGCTGGTTGTGCTGACTTATTGCAGCGAGATATACAAAGTTCAAGAGTTAAGATATGAAACTTTATACTAATGAGAATTTTGATTTATATTTTGCTTGAAGTCGCAGGGAGCTTATGGCAAGATATTTCTGAGAATGTGATATTATTTTTGAATAGAAAGAAAGTTTTTTTATTGAAGCGTTTTTCAATTATGCATAAAACCAAATGATAAATATTAATCTAACAAACAGCACTAAAGATAAAACACTTAAATGTACTTACAGAAAATCACGATTAATTTGCCAACTTGAATCATATGTTTTTGAATTTGAGGAATAAACGTTAGACTGGTTTGGATGCAGAAAATGCATCTCAAAGTACTACGCTGAATAGATCTAGAATACCCACTTCAAACACCTGTACCATACTTCACCTTAAAATCTTCCCAATTGGTTAAGAACCCACTATCACATTATGAAGACGGGCCAATCCAAGCATGGTTGATAGTGTATCACTTCTACTTCTTTATTTATGTCTACTCTAGAACACTGTAAAACGTAGATCAAGTTCAAAGTTACCAAACTTCCAATGACTCCTGTTGTTTGTCTACCTGCTTGTTATTGTGCGAAATGCTAGTCCCACAATGTAAACAAACCAAGCTAGTATTACTGTTAGTCCACATGAGGACACCACCTTACGGTCCCACTGTATTCTACTCAACATTCAACCAGTCCCAGATTTTGTTCCAATCACCTGTGCCACACTTCACCTTACACTGTTTCCAATCAGTTATAAGCCCACTATCACATCATAAAGTTGGACCAATCCAGGCATGGTTGATAGTGTATCTCTTCCACTTTCTTCTTTATGTCTACTCTTGGGAATAGTATAATGCAGATCTCACTTAAATAAGTAAATAAATAAATAATATGTTTTGTAATTGTACTCAAATAATCAGAATCTAGCAACCACTACTACAAGACAATCAAATTTAATTAAACAAAATCCTGATTAATTGTACCAATTTACTCAAACTTGAACCATATGCATGATTGCAACTCAAGTTAGGGGACGGTATTAATTTTAAAGTGTACACAATCAAACCCCAAAGCTTACGTGCACCAGCATCATTCCAAAAAGACACCCTTTCCCTTTATACCAAGCAAACAGGGCTATTATACTCAGTACCTAAGGCGACTTACACAATTTCATTTCCAACTAAATCCTAGCTAGTAATAATTAATATGGGAAAGAATCCTATGCAGCACAATAAAAATATGTAATTGCAGGACCCCTCGTCAATCGATAAATGCCTTAATGCAGAGTGTACGATATGAGAATTTCGAATCATCCCGTGACACATCCATCTAGTCACTTATTGCACAGGGTGTTTGCAAAGTATTGAAACCAAAAACCCAATATAAAAGTTCGTACGTACAGAGGAAAAGCGCATCTGGTGTCACTACGTATGATTGGGATAGCTAGTTATGTATGCACCCCTTGATGCGGATTTAATTCGCCTCGTTGTGAATCGCGCAGAGTGTAACCGAGGGATGGTCAAAGTGATGCGTGCGATTGCTGGCGCGGTGCACGGCAAGTGATAGTAGCAGACGCGCGCATAAAGCACATCTAATTAGATTAAAAAGCGATCGAGCTATTATAATATTTTATTCTGAGTGACCGGACGGGACAGCCACCATTCAGTCACCAGGCGCACTCAGGGTGCATGATGACAACAATGGCAGTCGATGCTCAACAATGAGGTGGTGAATGGCGTATAATGTGCTTTCATGTGCTGCACGTCATTGATATTTCAATGTGCTACCGAAAAAAGATACTAAAAGGGTGTTACAAGAAATTTATCCTGGTCATATTCCATACTTACTTCAACTTACTAAATTGGAAAATGTAATAATGCATTGGAGTCTAATATTTTAAGGGATGCTACAATAACTACGTAAATGCTCGAAAGTCATTTAATCTAAAAAAGAAAACTACAAAGTTACTTTCAAGATTTGAGTTCTTTTAACTCAACAACACTTTTTATTTTATGTCTCTTTTTAGATGTTTACGCCCCTAAGTTTTCAGATTAGTTTTTTAGCTTTTTGAAGGATAACATTGAATAATTAAGATAATAAGTTAGTATTTTTTATTTTATATGCTATATTATCTTATATTAGTTCTGCCGCAATTTTGTGATTTTTTAGCTCACCCTGTATTGTTACGACCACTTTACGTTTAGCTCTAATATCAAAAAAACGTCCGACTTTCAACTAGTGACTGGGTCGAGACAAATTTTATCCGAACCCCAAAACGAAGTTAAAACCATTCCCACGGTCCCGACAATATCCCTAATTTTAATCCGCAACACACACTTCCACATCCATCACGCAAACCTCGCTGCGAATAAATATCACAACATTAGTGGGATCAACACAACATGACTTTATGTAAACCGATTTGCAAAAAATCCAACAAAAGCAAATCGTAATATTACCTAAAACCTTTTTTCTCTTCACGTTTAACTGCAAAAGCTGACTAATTCTATAACATTATAATAGTATTCAGCAAATCCTTTTCTTATTCAGCGTTAAAGTCTTTTATTCGCCATCTTTTCAACTTTCGCCCAAGGGTAAAACATAAATGTCATTTGAAGAAACCGGCCCGACAGTCGTATTTCTTTAAGTCAATTAAGCGCCTCAAAAGACTCTGCAATTAGATCTTCACAGAGCTGCAGACGTGAATGGTTTTCTACAAAATTAAATTTCCATAAATGCGCTTATGCAATAAAATTGGGGTTGTAAAATGCGTTTATACGAACAATAAATGCATTTAATGCGGGAATCGGCGACGCGTGTGCGAATGCAGGCGGCGGGCGACGATTTCCATTCGGCGCGCTGCCCCCCACGGGCGAATGTTCTGTGGGTTCGCCATGGACGTGATTTTATATTAGAGATATCTGATAGTGATAGCTAGGCAGGCGGCACGTGACCGCTGCGGCTACCGCTGATACCGACAGCTCACGTGGCGATCCTATTAACCAGTCGCACTTACATTAGTAACACTCGACGGAATTACCAAATGAAATTATTGCCCAGCCGCATCATCTGAGGAGAACTGAAAACGGCAAATGATATTTATTTCTACACCAAATTGTAGCTATATTATTTCGGCTGAAAAGTTTCAAAAACCTCCAATGACTCCTGCCGTTTATGTAGCTACCTGTTTGTTATTGTGCAAAATGCTAGTCCCGCAATGTAAACAACCCAAGCTAGTATTACTGTTAGTCCACATGAGGACGCCACCTTACGGACCTACTTTATTCCAATCAAGATTCAACTGCTCTCAAACTTCAGTGCCCATACTTCTACGCTGTATCAGAATAAATATCTGAATTACCCATCCCACTCACCTGTACCACACCTCATCATAAAATTTTCCAATTGGTTACAAACCCACTATCACCTCATAAAGTTGGACCAATCCAAGCATAGCTGATAGTGAACCACTTCCAGTCGCAAACTATGCAAAGATGTCTCCGTTATTTATGGCTAGTAACTTAATAGACTATATTAATCCACTTTTTAAACAGTTCTTATTTAATGAGTATTACTGACAGCTTACTGGAAATCTTATTAACCAGTCGCACTACATTAGTACCACCCGACGGTATTACTAAATGAAATTATTGCCCAGCTGCATCATCTGAGGAGAACTGAAAACGGCAAATGATATTTATTTCTACACTAAATTGTAGCTATATTATTTCTGCTGCAAAGTTTCAAAAACCTCCAATGACTCCTGCTATTTATGTAGCTATCTGTTTGTCATCGTGCAAAATGCTAGTCCCGCAATGTAAACAAACCAAGCTAGTATTACTGCTAGTCCACATGAGGATACCACCTTACAGACCTACTTTATTCTAGACAAAATTCAACCAGTTTCAGATTTTGTTCTACACACCTGTGCCACACCTCACCTTGAAGTCTTCTCAATCAGTTTAGAACCAATCATTTTCGTTATTTATGTCTACTGATACTGCACAATACAGACTCAATTCAAAATGCCAATTTATAAATAATTTTCTTCAATATTTGTAATATTTTTCTATAATACCTTAATCGGCTATAATAATCCAGGTTCCAAACAATTCCTAGTTTATGAGTGAGTAATTCAATTGTAATACATTTTATTGTCTCTTCTTCATGAGAATTTAATTAACTTCTGGACATTGCATCAAACATTTGCAATTCCACACATTTTAAACATTTATTTCACTTGCAGCAATTTAATTGCACATTATGCTCTCTAATTGTATGCATAATTCTTTGCCCGCAGCTTCCAGTCATGTCCAAAACATAAAACTCAACATTTAAATTAAATTCGGAAGCAAAATACAATAATAGTAATGTATTAGCACGGTTAGATCCCGCTGTGCGCATTATGTTTTTGCGGTTAACGTTGCATTCCCAAATGATATAAAACGCGGTAGCAAATCAAATTATTTTCAATTACGTGTACCGTGCATTAATGTGCTGCCCGTTTGCAGTATGTATAGCAGCAAAGTTAGTTTTTGTTTAATTCGCAACTGAATAAACTAATATAAAAGTAATTAACTTCACATCGGACGTGAAGTAAATGCATTTGGATAGAGCACAAATTTTCCATTTCTAGGAGTCATGCAGGAGTCACGGTTAAAATACATGTTTTTTTCTTTCACTTCGTCGCCTGCAGTAAAATCCTTTAAAAGTTTTCGACTGCTGGGCTGTATCACAGTTCAGCCCCTAAAGTGTTAGCAGTAAGAGGCGATAAATCTGATTTCTTTACATTATGCAACCACAAAGACGATTTCTACTGCACCCAGGGGAATTCCGATGGCAGTGCAGCTCGAGGAGACCCTTTTCCTTGGCAAGGCTCGAAGGCAGCAAGGTATCGAACTAATTCCCGATCCCTATAAAGTTTTAACTTTTAAGACGTCCATATACATCGACAACGAATGGCGGATGCATAACGTATTTATGTTCGTAAGTGGCCGGAGGCGTCGTCAAGCCGGCGGAATCTCATGTGTGCGCGTCGGCAGAGAAAATCACGCGGCATTAGGAAGTTTCGAGTTGGAATCCCGACGGTGTAATCTGTCGGTCTTGCCTTGGCATCGTCCTTCCCGTCTCGATGCTCGTCCCGTCGCAGCCATTAGGCGAAACCGTCAAGGGACTGACCCGTTGCAGCAGGCTGCGTACACCTTGCTAGGAGGCCGACGACTCTCTTTTCGCATTCATCATCGAGTAATGTCATCGCTGGAACGTAGCCGAACTAAATCAGAATTTATACTTGGGATTATATTATCGCGTTCGTGCGCTCCAATGCGACACTATCTTCGGTGGTCCAACTGCTAATGTATACAAATTACAGTTTGACTTTAAAGTCCACGGAGTGCCGAAGACCCTTTCTGGAAATTGGAGTATAGCAAGTCCCAGGAAACGCAAACCAAACCTGCTTGGTCCATATCTTATCATTAAATATTAGTGAACGTGCACATCTTAATCTTGGTCTTTTGGGCTATGTTTAGGACCATCGACCAACACTGCTAGAGGCAGTAGAGATAGTATTGTTAAGCAAATATTATTTCATGAATTAGGAAACTTACAAGTCAGCTTTAACTTTACTTTGTATATTGGAGAATCAGATGAGAATGATTTACGTATCTTTAAATTCGTTTTAGGTAAATTAGTTCTATGGTTCCACGTTTAACAATGGAACAAGTTGTTATGCAACTCTTTCAATTTGAACTTGTTTCTTTAGTATATTTTTGTAGTATATCTTGCATTTATAGACCACAAAACAAGTAGTAAAAACCACTTACATCTGTGCTACAATCCCAAAAACCCTAATCACAATTCAATCATGCAATTGTTTTCCAAACATAAATTGTGATGCCCGAGTAAAAAAGAACATCGATGTATTCCAAACTTTCCAGCCCGATATTAGTGCACATAAAATAAATCCAGCAACGTATAATGTAACGACCTTAATCCCGTTCCGATTCAGTTTATGCGCCAGGGTGCTCACAAAGCGTTATTGCCATTAGGGGCTTAACAATAAATAAAACCTGATACGCCGTGCGTTCGATGCGCGCTGTCGTGCATTAGCAAAAAATACGAGTCCTGGTGTCGTTGGTCACGTCTGGTGCTCCAATATGCAAAAATTATTATTGTACAACACAAAAAATTAAATAAAATAGATAATAATGAAAAAAAATGCTAAAGTCATTAATATCTGAATTATTTAATTTTTTATTATTAGTTTATATAGTAAAGTAAACAAAATAACGTTGTATTTGCTAGATTGTAATTTGCCATTGTCGTTAGAGATTTTTTGATATCAAACAATTTTCCTCTTCTTTTTGATTGGTGGCTTTATTATTTTATTCAGCAGCTCCATCTCAAAGGCTCTGGATGTACGATAATTACATGAAACTCCCTACAAGAACAAATCACCGAAGGTCACTATTGCTCCTATTTCACTATTTTCAAGAAAACAGATTACTTTAGATTCTACTTATTAAATTAATAGAAAATGTTCTCTTCTTTTATTGCTAGTGCTTAAAAGAGAGCAGGAAGGATTGAAATAAATTTTTCTATAAAAAATCGCAAAAATGCTAAATTTGTTTATTTTTGAAGCTTCAAAATAAATATAGATAATTCTACTTTGTTAAATAATTACTAATTATATAAATATATTTTAAGAGATCACTTCAATGGATGGAGTGGTAAACAAGTACTCAATCAACTCTATCAAATCTACTCAAAGTTCAAATACTCCTTGAAATCTTGAATATTTTGAAGTCGCCGTGCATCTACTTTCTCAGTACACATTGGACAAATATCCTCCGTTTCTAGTATCCTAAAATCAAACAATTACAACTCCCCAAAAGTTACTAAATTAAAGTCGAAATACAAGAATCACATACTTCATAAATTCAGATAAAATAGCAGGAAAATCACATTCTGGACAAGCAGTCAGGTCTGAAGCAACAATATGTCGTCCCTAGAAGCAAACTATTCTAACACATTATTTAGTTTAAAATGTTTTACTTACAGTCACAATACAAAATGGTATGAGATTTTTGCAGACATTGCAATTAACTTCACTTTCCTGCATTTCATTTGCGCAAAAAGGGCATGGCGTCAAGTTTTCCAACGGGTCATCCATTGAACAACCGTTTTTTGTCAATTTGGGTGGTTTCCTAACAACGGCTTCAATCTTCTTAGCATACTTTGAGTCAATCTTCTTCCTATATTCTGGTTTCATCAGCAGCGTAGCATATTTATGAGCAGCCTGTTTTAATCCTGCACGATGGCACTCAATAACTGCCGATGTAAGAATTGGTACAATATCTAAAATAAATTTACTACTTTTACAACCAACTCGAAAATAACAATATATAACTTACGTGAAGGAAATTTTGATATATTATTTGCTACTCTTATCAACATCCGTGCACCTTTCAAATGATCACTTCGCTTGACATGCAACCTTACCAAAATGTAACTGTGCAACAACATTAGACTCACATACATTTCCTGTGGTACTTTAATTCCATTTTGTTTCAGTTCCTGGTACATTCCAAAAAGGACATCATGAGCATTGCGATAGTTACCATTGACTTGTTCTTCATTAGCAATAATAATAGCTGATTTAGAAGCTTCCCGGAATTGTTTGCGAGCCATGTACAATCTAAATAAGTACTTTGGATCTTTTGGCATGCCATCTCTTTCACCTAGAAGATATTCAATCAACTGGTTAGCCAATGATTCATCGTTTGATGAAGCCACAACGTCAATAGCAGCACTAAGTGCTTCATTTTCTTCAGAATTTGACTTTGCAACACGCAGTAACAATTTCATAGCTTTTTGATATTCTTTGGCATGGAACCAGTATTTTCCAGCATATAAATAATTTCGCTCTTGCTCAAAATACAATGCTAGACTGTTAAAGTACTCTGGCTTAATTTCATCTGGGTCTAAACTATTCAAAAGTATTTCACCATAGAGTTGAAGTTTTGAGTGTTTTCTTGCTAACTCAAAGGCTTCATCATGACACTTAGATAGAACCAAAAAACGTATAGCTGTTGGGAAATCATTGAGTCGTTGAAAAAATCTAGCTATTAATTTAGCTCCTTGAATACTTTTAGTTTCTTGGACTAGTTCAATTGCTACTTCCGGATTGTTCAAATAGTCCAACTGTAGACGTATTACGGAATCAAAGTCTTTTGCATTGTAATAAGCTTCTACTGCTTCTTGATACTTTCCTTCGCTTTCTTTTGCTTTTGCGTATTGTACATGGATTTTATTTGAGGTGACATGCGGTAACAATTCAGATACCTTGGACCAACTCTTTAATTTGATATAATTTGCAGCTGCACGATCGAATTGACCTGCATGTTCATAGAAAACCGCAGCATCTGCTACTTGTTTCTTGCAGTCCAATATTTCAGCACATTCACGGAATAATTGCTTGCTATTTACTTCAATTGCAACAGTAATTCCATATTTAAAATTTCCAGTTCGGATTGACGTTCGAGCAATACCAGCTTTGCAGGTTTGAAGATGCTCAAGATCTTGGTTATCAATTTGTAATCCTTTTTCGTAATGAATATATGCCTCAGAATAGTTCCCACTACAAAAAAAAATTAACATATCCCGATTTTATTACAAAGAAAGCACGTACGTAAACTCTAATTGTTGGGCATATTCTTTTGAAATGTGTGGGATTTGATCCGGGGCCATCTTTTTAGCCAATTGTAATGCTTGGTCCCATTGTAAAAGATCCCTTCTCATCTCCAAAGCTTCTACAGGTCTACTACTCTTTACGAAACAAAGCTGTGCTTGGTCATAATCTCCTAAACACATGGCAACATATCCAGCTAACAATTTTTGTTCCTCTACGTCTTTCAACTCCTCCAAACTCTGTACCATTGCAACATCTTCTAACTGTTTATACACTCTAATTGCCAAATCAATATCCAAATTAACTATTGCCTTTCTTGCTAATTTCTTCCACAATTCCTTAGATCCCAATAATGTAGCAGTTGTCCAAGCTTTTTGGAACCGATACAAATCAATTTGTTTGTTGAAGTTATTCTCCAATAAGCTACGGTCCTTCTCAATATTACTTAGTTGGTTAACATCATGTGTTGTAAGATTAATTTGTGTCAACTGTCCTCCTGATGTTGCAGACATGACTTCCCCAGCTAACATTATCAATGGCGTTTGTTTAGATGCTAAAGTAGTGACTCCAATTTTCTGAATCGATGAACCATAGACAGAAAATGTCACATAGAGATATGTAGTAATGTGGTTCTCATTAAAAATAATAAAACAATTGCGGTCGTTAAAGTTGCTGTCCCAGGTAACACCAAATATCTTATTGGGCAAGTCAGGAATCTCTAGAGTTTCATTATTCACTGCATTGTAAAGAAATCCTTGTGTCTTTACATCAAAAAACACTAATCTGGTCCCAGCTGGATCTGCATAGACTGATTGTATACCAACAGGATGTCGATAGTGATTAGCTACAGCCCATTCTTCAAGACAGAAGTAGATAATTTGTCCACCATCAGTGGTATAGATTAGAAATTCATTCGTTAATAAGTGGGCTGTCACTGTGGCATTTTGAATATTGGTATCCGGAAAGATAATACTTTCACGATCTTCATTTTCAATATCAGCCCCATCAATCTGTAATTAGTAGTAATACAATTTCGAAAAGCAATAAAAAGTATTAACGTACCACGTGTAGCTGTATTTTTCCATCATACAAAACAGAAACATACTTGGCATTTAGTTTGATGCTCTCAATATGTCCCAAATACTGCCGGCTGTTGATGAGTCCATTTGGTTCGTAGCTTTGCCTTTCAATCTGATGCAAGTCATAAAACCAAATTCGGTTGTTCATACCAGATGCGAAATGTAATGGTCCCACTGCAATTACTTGAGGTTCAATTTCAAGTGATAATGACACAGGATTACTCTAAAATATTAACAAAACATTTTACAATTTGTCCACCAAATTGACCAACTGCTGAAGTACCTTATCTCCCGAGTACTTATACAAACTAATTTCAACTAAATTTGATTGTATTGCAATTTGTGGTCCAGAAACAGCTATTAATGTAGGCATATCAGCTACGTACACCACAACAGAACCATTTCGTGTACAAACCCCTAAAAGTTGCCCATCGGTACTCCATGCCACTCTGTCGATACCGATTTCTTGTGAAAGGTTCAACACGCTTAGCGTTTCTTGTAAATTTGATGTGTCATGTATTTTAACTCTAAAAATAACTTTGCACTAAACTGCCTATTATTTAAAGAAAGCAACTTACGTGTTGTCTCCAGCAGATGCAACTTTCCCAGCTGCAGGACACAAAGCTATATGCGTCAAGTTAATTTTATGGTTTTTCACTTGGAACAGTTCCTGTCCCACTTCCTTGATATGTGTTGATATTGCTATAAAATAACCAGCTGAAAATCCTAATAAAATGTAACCATCTCCAAACCACTCGTAGGTAACAATGGACCCATAATGTTGTTGAAATGCTAACTCAATTGGATTTTCTGGATCCATCAAATGGTACAAGTACAATGTTCGTTTTCCGACAACCATACTAACTGTGTTTTCACCATTAGCACGTTCATCTAACTTCATTTCGGAGAATTGCACGTCTGATGGTTCAGCGCGCAAAGCAATCACTCTTAAAGTGTCACCTTCTATATTGCTAATTGATATAGTTTTGTCTTCAGATCCCAGAGCTAATAGATTATCTTTGTTCCAACGACCACATGTTATTTTCTTGGTATGTTTTGCTATGATTGGAATTCTCCTAAAATTTTAGCAATTTAAAATGGTATCGGGGCAGATTTTATAAAGCAGATAATAATACTTTGAAGTGGCATGATTGTATATTGAAACATTCCCTTTTGCTGTCCCTACAGCCAAGACAGGAATTGCTTTAGCCCATAAAATACAAGTCAAGATATCTCTTAACCCAATGTCAATATTATGCTTTTTTCTGGCATTGGCATCCCATAGGATTAATTGTGGTGATTGGCTGATTATACCTAAGACATCACCATCAGGATCCCATGCGAATCCAGCACACAAACTGAAAAACAAATATGAAATTAGATCATTTGATAAAATATCTTTTTAAACCTTGGTAAACGTATTATTTCCTGTGTATTCCCGTATCGGTCAAATATATTAACCACGGAATCAAGACCAGTGGTAGCCAAATAATTTCCGGTGCCGTTTTGCCATGCTAGGTAGATATCACCAGCCCCATGGGGCTGTTCCAGCCGAAATAACATCTAAAAACATCACGGTTGGAAGTATAAACAATAAAAGGACCGTTTAAAATAATATTTTATTGCATTTTACCTTTTCGGTGCCCATTTTTACAAGTAGTAATGTTCACCGCTTGATACAAACAAACATTTCGATCAACTGTAAGAATAACATGGAGAAATATCAATAATTCAAGTGACACTTTCAGTTTGACTTTCGTTCATTATGTTAGGCATACTACAGTACTGTTTGTAGCTGACTAAATGTTGCAGGTGCTTCGTTCCTCATCTCACGCTACTTCTATTCACCTTGGAAGATACCCAGCGTTACCTGAGTCAAGAAGTCAAGTGCGTCAGGTGAATTCAAAAGACTGACACTGAATTTAAGAAGCTTATTTATGTTTAAAAAGAACTCTTGTAAATGATAATATAAAACATTTGAAATATTGTTTTGTCTGCTTTATTTTTATTAATAATGTACAGAAAAGAGGGATAAACTATTAAAGATAAACAAATATTTGTCTTCCTAGTTCCGTGGGTAACGCGACTGACTGTAGCAACAACGAACAACAACGAAGCAATTTTTTGGAGAACGCAGATCCCGCTAAGCTTGTATATAATAATATATATATTCTCCTAGAATCCAACCACCATAACTGATAATAACTATGGATGTTGCTGCGGTGCATTGAAGTGGAGGACGAGTAACTTGTCGATAGCCAGCTCCACAACAATTTAACTAATATTTGTTAGTTCTTTGCTTTAATTTGTGTTTTACGTATTACTTATGTTAATAAAAAGCACAATATAAGCTCTACTAAAACTGTCAAATCAACTTGAGTCTTTTTCGAATTCAAATTTTTAAAACAGATTGCTATGTATTGTTCTCATTGGGTCCTTTCCAATTCCCATTCTTCTCCTGCCCATAACCTAAATATTTGGGTAAGGAAGTTGCACAAATTGATAGAAGAAACGGCAGCGTATGTTTATGAATTTCCCAGAAAGAAAAGGAATTAGAAAAACGATGTCGAAAGCCAAAGAACTTATAAAGAAAGACAACATAGTGCAAGCTGTATTGATGGCAGACAATTTTAGTGAAGAGTTTGAATCCATCACTAAAGATACACCTTTTGTGAGTACAAATTTACTCTGGATTTCTAACTTATGGAAAGCAAATCTTTTAGGTATTATTACCACTTGTAAACAAGCCAATTTTGGATTATACCTTGGAGTTTTTAGCCTCAGGAGGAGTAGATGAGACCTATGTATTCTGTTGTTCTCATGGTGATGCAATCAAGGAATATATTAAGTAATTATAATTATAAACATGAAATATATACCTAAAACTATTTTCTTACAAATAATTGTAGCAATGCAAAGAAAGCTGCAATTTGGGCAAATGTTATGGATGTTCATATTCTCATATCTGAAAGTTGTACTTCACTAGGTGATTGTTTAAGAGATATCTATTCAAAAGGAGTCATTGCTGGCAATTTTGTATTAGTTGAACCTGGTGTTATATCTAATATGAAATTGTTACCAATTCTCCAAGAACACATGTAAGTCTTGCTTCTTTTTTTGCTATAAACAATTCATCATGCATTAATAACTTCCAGTACAACACTTAAAAAGGATAAAGGTGCTACCATGACATTAGTAATGCAAGAGACAGGTACAGATCACAATGGATTATGCCCAATGGAGGAAACACTGATTGTCACAAATGACTCTAAACAAATTCTTCTCCATAGAAGACTTGCAAACTATGGGAGTAACAAGCTTAAATTGCCTTTAGAAATATTTCTTGATCATACTGAGGTAAAAATTTGGTATAATCCTAGGGATACTCATATTTCTATCTGTGGACCTAATGTTCTTCCACTGTTTGCTGATAACTTTGATTATCAAACAAGATGGGATTTTATTAGAGGCATAATGATGGTGGATGAAGTTGATGATAGTACAATCTACTGCCATTTTATATCAAATGGACAAATGGGAGCAGCAGTTACAAGTTGGGATATATATCAGAGTATTAGGTGAGTATGAGAAGACACAACATTCATAATGGCATGAGGCCAGACATTCATCTAATGATTGCTTTCAGCTGGGAAATAGTTGCTGGATGGTTCTACCCTATTTCATACAAGATTAAAACG
This sequence comes from Ecitoglossa quadriceps, assembly GCA_027574925.1. Classification (NCBI taxonomy): domain Eukaryota; kingdom Metazoa; phylum Arthropoda; class Insecta; order Coleoptera; family Staphylinidae; genus Ecitoglossa; species Ecitoglossa quadriceps. The sequence goes on along the minus strand of JAODGC010000001.1, from coordinate 6,845,224 downwards.
TAAATTCCTGAATTAGTCGTCATTTCGTTTATCTATTTTTCATTTTCTAGCCCAATTACTTTCAGTAGGAACTTAGTTAAAGGAGAGAAATGTAGTATACCTGCATCTGCTATATTATCTAATTGTATACTCGGTAATAATATACAAATTGGGGACAATGTATCCCTGAAAAGCACCATAGTTCTATCCAATGTAAAAATTGACAATGATTGTGAACTGAACAACTGCATCATAGCAATGAATTACCATATAAACGCCAAGTCCAAGTTGCAAAATAAGATTTGTTGCAATCATGAAGTATTAGATAGAAAACAATTAAGAAAAGAAATTACGAATATATTCGATGGGTTTGAGACTTCGGATTCAGAAGATGAGTCTTATACTACTTCACCTGTACCAGACGACACAAAGAGTGAGTTGAACTTGTAAATACAATAATATTGCCTCATAGTTTATGCGTAATTCACAATGCTCGCCACTTCCTCTTCTAGTGTTCTTTTCTGAAGTTATGGATAGTTTGGAACGGGGTATCGAAGATAAATTGCAATGCAATAACTTAATTCTTGAAATAAATTCGTCACGCTATGCCTATAACGTTTCACTAAAAGAGGTTTATCGTCTGCCCTGGAATTAAACAATTAAAGTTAAATGAATTCTTTTAGGTCAATTACTTTGTCTGCAAGGCTATCTTGAGTTTGCCATTTCAACTGCAGGATGGTGCGCAGTATTTGCCAGCTTTGTCGCGTTGTTTGGCTTACTTTTCGCCAATCCTAAAGAACTACATACGTGACGATGACTCGATGAATGATTGTCTGCAAGCTCTACAGGCACGATTATTAAAATTATGGAAACAACTCATTACTTAATGTTTTCCTTGCAGGATGTGGCAATTGGTAATAATGAACTGAGCACTTGCATCGTAAAAGTATTGAACTGGTTATACGACAAAGATTTCATAAGTGAAGAAGTCATTAGTTCTTGGTTTAAGAACTTGGATAACTCTGTATCCATACACTCCAAGGTTGTTCCATTTGTAAAGTGGCTCCAAGAAGCAGATGAAGAGACCAGTGATGAAGATGGTTAATTCTTAGCAAATACAATCCAATGTTTATTAATACTTTGTCTTATTGAACATGTTATTCCGTTGGTTTCAGCCGTAGTATGACTGGGACACTAGTACAAGGGAGGATTCCTAATTCCGTTGCAACTCCAGTGACGTATTTTGGTGGAGTCACGTCATACATCAGGTTTAAAGCATTCAGGAATCCTAATTTATTTTTAATCGGCATCACGTCATCTGAATCTCCTGGAAGCGGTGCAGACTGTTAACAATTGATTACTACAATTATTTGAATAACTTGCCTATTTCATTATACACAAAACTATCAGTTTGTGCGCGCTCAGAAAACTTTGATGTTTCACAGCAAACCAGCACTGGTTTCATGTGCGTTTTAGCAATTAATGCAACAAGCGCAGTTCCAGACCGCGCCATAACATATCCATTGTTTAGTAAAGCATGTGCACCAACAATCACCTTCGTAGCACGCTTGATAATGAAATTAATAGCTGTGATTAAGATATATGTGCATTCAATACCAGCATTGATCAATTTTGTTAAGGTTCGTCGACCTTCCAAAAGCGGTTTTGCATCAACAATAATAACTTTAAAATTCTTGCCCTTTTTCTTCGCATCGATTAAAATTCGGTTGATTAATGATGAATGGCCATACGTGAGAATAACATCGTTGCCGCTGATTTTTTCGCATACATTTGCACTGATAGCTACCATTGCTTTGTCAATTTCGTCCTCAACGTACATATCAATTCTAGTTTGCAGCTCATCCCTCTTTTCCGAGTCCGTCATAGTTGTTTTAATTTGCGATAAGTGCAATTTAAAGTAGCGTAAAGCATTTACCATCGAGACAGCATGCGGTCGACATGATTGCAAGTGTTCAATATTGGTATGCAAATGAGCCTCAAAAGCGCGACACATCTCCTGATTTACTGGAGTTTCAAAATCATTTATCAGCTGTTTTAGTGCGTAAAGCAGGGCTAAACAACGGGCGTCAGAACCTAAAATTGTTTTTGACGCATATTGAGCACCTAGTTGAATCACTGCTGGGTGTACTTGTTGATGTACTGATAAAGGCTTGAAGACATTCTTCTCCAAGTGGCTAAATAACTGCACTCTGTGACGTTTCTTTGCAGAATCAACTTTTTGAACAACTTTCCTAAGAGCTTTGGGTTTAGAGTCCACTGATTTATGCTTGCTACTTTCTAATATTTTCTCGGGTTTAACAATAGACTTTGCTGCATTTGTTGATTGTTTTGTTAAACGTTGCTGTTCTTGCTTTTCTCGACGTTCATTTCGCAATTGAGCTTTTGATTTTTGACCTAAAATTTCATAATAAAAATTGTTATATTTCAGAAATATGTCCCTTGCCTTCTGTTGTTATGGGAGCAGTTGGTTGAGGTGCTACTTCTTGTTTTCTTATCTCATCTTTACTGGCTGCCTTTGCCTTGCAATTATTATCTGATTGTTTCCTTTCTTGAGTACCTTTATTGTCTTCTTTAGCAGCAACTTTCAATTTCCTTCGTTCTT
>JAODGC010000001.1:6762497-6842522 GCA_027574925.1 Ecitoglossa quadriceps | reverse complement strand
ATTATTATCTGATTGTTTCCTTTCTTGAGTACCTTTATTGTCTTCTTTAGCAGCAACTTTCAATTTCCTTCGTTCTTTTTTAGAAAGCTTGCTATGATCCGGATTCTGCTCAGAAGCAACTTTATCTATAATTAAATATCTTAATATGTATTAAATTATGTGTATATTATGTGGTTAAGTGTATATGTCCTCATGCTTTTTAAAAATTAATGCATATGTTCACTACAAACTGCTAGGTAGGGCAAAGTATAAAATATTATGTACCTTGATCTATTGGCATCTCAAAATATTCGAATACGAAGGCAATGAGACAATTTATTTGTGCCAAACTTTTATTTTGAAGGCACTTTCACTTGAAAAATCTGATCAGCTCTTATAGGTTATTGTAATAAAATGATATATATATATAAATATATAGATATATGTAGCAATGCAGCCGATGCACGAGATGCACAATTCAGGCCTGCTACATCGATACGGTTGTATGCTACTATAGATTGATCAGCGAATACTCTAGGCAATTTTGTTAAGATTTTAATAGCAGTGTGTAATTAGTTCACGTAATAACCGCTCCTTCGGTGCATTAATCTCGCGGATCTCACGCATCTCGCGGATTGCGAAACAGTAAAGTCCCTAATCCCCTCGCGACCTTGCTAAATCCCATGCTAATGCACTACCATATTATGCATATTATGAGATAAATCAATGAAACTTACTAAAATGGACTAAATATCTATAAATTACCACAAGTTGAATGGTGTTTACATTATTAATTAATTTTTCAACCAAATTGATGTATAAATTATCTTAAATTAATCAATTTTTGCAAAAAACAAGATATAATGCTATAATTATATGTACATTGTTGATGTGCCACTAAATGTTTTGGGGTATCTCCAGATTGTAAACAAGACAAAAAAGGAAACAGTATTTGGGCTTTGGTGGAACGCTCGCACGGGTATGACCTCTACTTGGATCATAGGCTAAAATTTTTTAATAGTTGAATTAAATCTATTACAGATTTACGTAGTTTTGCAGATGTCCACAGTTTTAAAGATTTCTATACTATTGCAGACATCTACGGACAACACAACCCTGTCTACTAGTAAATAGTCACTGAAGATGTCTGCACCAACCAGAATCGGAGAAAACATAAATCGAGCAAGTGCATTACAACAAATAAATAATGTCCACTAGCCTTTATTATTTTACTCTGGAGGATTCTTAATTCAGGACTGTGTTAATTAATCTTATTTTACAGGACCCGATAAAACACTGAAAACATTCTAATGGAGTTGAAGTAAACAATAGATCTGAACATCTACTAATCATAGGGCAAACAGAAACACCATAAAATAATTGGACCCTTCGCTCGATACCTGGCCACTCGCGTGGGCCAAAATTTGCCAATTTGTCTACTGTTTGAGTGCTCTAACACTAAACACAGCGCATAGCCATTACTCCTTTCCACTTGCACGCGACTGTTTTACCCAGTACCTGTTCGTGAATTTTTAACGTCCACTAAATCCTATGTACTATGTATGTACTATGTAAGTTAATTTCAATATATTTATAAATTAATGCAATAATTGAATAAAACAGGAATATATCAGAAAAAAATTAAACCGCACCTTATAGTGCATTATACAATCATGCATATTAATGTTTGACCATAAAGTTTTTCTGGAGATTTTTTTGTAAACCATCCAATTGATTTATTTATTAAGTGCGATTCCGCATCATCGGCGTCATCACTAGTCAATCACTTCGTCCTAAAGAAAAAAAAAAGGTGATATCCATGTCGGTTGTGAACGTTATGACCAATGACAAAACAAGCCACAGAACTCATTGAAGCATGCAAGGCATAGAAGAGAGGGAAGCTAGGGAAAAGATAGACAAGCCAAAAATATGAGCATATAAAATAGGTAAGAAATTTGTGGAACGTTTGAGCAGGTGTAGAACTCTATGATTGTCGCAAGTAAACTGATTTCAATAGCTAGATAAAATCTACTGCAGATTTTCTAACTTTATCAGATGTCTGCAATTTTGAAGATTTTTATAATATTGCAGGTTTTTATGGCCAATAAAAGTATGCTATTGCAGCGTAGTGAATTTAAGAGGTCTGCACCCGTCTTACCATCGTTTTTCTTTTGGGACTCCACTAATGGTTTTACAAAGTGACAACCTGCCACATGGTTAGTACATTTTAACATTTGGAGAATTCGAAAAAAAATCAGTTTCAATCTTTGTTAGTTTTTGTCAAAATACTGTATAGGAAATTGTAATTTACAGGCACCATAATTAAGTAAACTATAATTCTTTACAACAAATGTTAATTGCTGTTGCATTCTGTTCAACAATTCTACATAGCATTGCACTGGAGGAGGCTACATATTTATAAATATTCATTTTTTATTTATTGTCCTATGTAATATTAGTTTAAAATATCTACAATTAAAATTAATTAACAAACATACAAGGGTATAATGTTGAATGTTTCTCTAATTCTAACTGTTTATAAATTTGCGCTATCACGAAAGTCGTACACTTCTATTCTCAATCATCATTGTAAAGGACAAATATACAGAAAAACATTGATACATAACTAAAATGTACTTTAATTGAAAACAATTATTAAAAGCAAAATAAAAATGCATCTTTTGATATCACAACACATCTTTAAAAAGATCATAGTATTAAGTTTTTGGTTAATTACCGTTTCTAAAATTTATTTAAGTCTTGCTGGACTATTAGCCTATCAACTTCGTAGTAATGGATGGAGATGATTAATGATAGCTAGCTATCCAAATGAATGGTAGACATAGCCAAATGCAAATTAGAATAACGTTAATGACTGGATTCTGTCTTTTCTCTACATATGAAGTGAATTTTCAGTATAATATGAAAATCCAATATTGCAGACCATTTAATGTCGCATATCAAATAAACCTATTTTAATTACAGATCTCATGTTACCAATTCCCACTGTTGAGATCGACTTTGCGTATTACATCGCTGCACACTGAGACCTTGCACATCTGAATATTTGCTGTCCAAACACAGTGGCAGCACAGAATGTCGTAGTAATCCCCCTGGCTCAACCAAGGACCATTTTTGTGCATCTGACCCATCACAAGTTTTCATGACAATTGCTTGATCTGACATTGCCAAGCAGAATTCATGATGTTTTATCAGGCCGTTGTTTGTAAGACCCCAGTCCTGGTTACCACCAGTATGATGGCATTGATATAAGCCCACGGAACCATCAATAAGGTGTCCGAGTGTATCGATGCAGAAAGTTCCTTGCCGAATTTCATTAACCGTATGCTGCCTTGCGGGTTTTGGTATCGCTAACTCCGGATACACATGATCCAAGTACCACTTAAATGGCTTACAGTGAAGACGTTCTCTCAACTCGAGACGATCTTGTATACTGCAATGAGACAATAATAATAACTCATGCCAAAAATGTGTTACCATAGTTGCTTACTCTCCGAAGGGAATGGTCCTCGCCAGAGGCACAAAATGATAGTAGTAATTTTTATAGTCATCCATCCAGACCTCAGCTGCTCGCCTCGTGTTTCGGGCAAAAACGTTCCCACTTCCACCAGGAAATGTGTATGGATGACGCTTTCTGAACACATGGCCCACACGACTGCAGGGAATAATTTCCAGAGTGCCACCGCACTGCCAAACCCGGAAGGATATTTCTAAATTCTCCCCACCCCACACGTCCATTTTCATATCATACTTCCCTAGTTTATCAAAGTAGTCTTTATCAATGACGAACAACCCACCAGCAATCATCGGTGTTCTAATAACCTGAGAATAAAAACAATAAATACCTTCCACCAATTAATTTAATAACCAAAGTATCGCTTACCTGTGTTGGATCTTTTTGTCTGCTTTGTCGTTCCATTGGACTGAGATACTCCCACTTGAACACTAGATTCCAGTCAAACCCGCCTCTCAAATCAGCGGACGCGCCAATATATTGGAAGCTGTCCATACTAATGACATCAATCACAGGACATACGACACGAAGCGGATCCTCAGCCACTCTCTCCAACAGCGGCTCCAGCCAATTCGTATTACACTCGCAGTGGCTATCCAAGAAAGTTAATACATTTGCGGTTGCAGCATCTGCACCACGTACTCTGGATCGCATTAGTCCTTCTCGTTTTTCGTTACGCAACACGCGGACTTTTTGGATTTTCGCGAGTTCCTCACCATCTGCTGCATTATCACTGAAGTCGTCAATTAGGATAATCTCTTTTATTAAATGTTCTGGACTACGGTTCAATACGCTGTAAGAATGATACAATGTTAGTATTCCATACATTTCTCTAAATTTTAAAGTCTATTTGTGAAGGCGAAAAATACCTGACTACTGTTCGAAGAAGAGTCGATCGTGCTTCATTGTGGAACGTGATAATCACACTCGTAGGTGGTAAATCGGAACGGAAACTTTTTTCACGGCACCTGCAGAAGTATACGCATCGTTAGCATGCAAAATAATAAAACTTTTACTTTTCATATGGATTTAATAAACAATCGCCGTATCACTGCACACCGTAACGCCAATTTTCATTTTATAACTGATACTATTGAAATAAATTAATTTGCCTATAGGCATTGCTTTATACTACGAAGATATTTTATCTAGATGCACGATTTAAATGTCATCAATGATGCAACAGTTATTTTGTTCACAAAGCTGAAAGCAATGTAGCATCAGATTTAAAAATATCTTCCTGGATTTATACCCTTTCTATATTCAAGAGTTTGATACAATCATCCAATAAATTGCCAATGTATCAGTTCACAATCAATTCATTGGCTCTGTGAAACATTCACACGGATGTACAATTTTATTGCGGGCAAAAGTTATATGCCCGTATATTGTAAACAAACCTCACCTTTTTTGATAAGCTGGAATGCCACCTAAATGCTGTAAACTACATGACGGAAAATTGCTTCATTGATTCTTCTTGCCATATGTGTTCATGATTTGAATTGTAACAACTTTCTATCATATGCAACTAATATTTAAGTGAAAATGCATTGTTTGGTCAAGTATTATCTTATCAGAATGTGCAGTATGGTTATCGTATATTAAACATAATAAATCAAAATCAATTACAATCGTATTTAATTAGACCTTACAATTTATTTGGACAATTTCCCTACAACAATATAGTATTTTATTGTTTTAATCGGCGTGGGAGTACAAATGATTATAAAGCAATTAATTAAAATGTCTTTGTTTATGCTTGGTGCAACATAGACTTAAGAAATTACTCAAATAAATGTACAAAACAATTCCAAATTATTTGTTCCTGTAAAGGATTTGTTCAGTTAATCGTTACTAGTAAATCGTTGGTGATAAATAAGAGTATCTATAAATCAATATCAAGGTATAGAAAAGCACAGAATATAAAATGCTGTAATTTCTTAAACATGTAGATACTTTTTCATTGGATAAATTAAGTTATATATCTAATTTCCTTCCAATGAAGATGACCGATAATACATTCCTATAAAAGATGATGAAATGCAATTTAAGACTGCATAGAAAACACATCATGATAGACAAACAGCAGGTTGAAATCAGTTGAGATATTAGAAGTACCCGAATGCATATCCATTCACCATGTATTTGTTTGACCATATTCGCAGTTAGTTTCAGTACCATTAATGCAATCTTATCTTTTCTACTGCAAAGCCCCATGTAAGGAATTCACATAAATCTCAAAGCATTTTCTATTGCAAATAGCAACGAGATTACTACACATCATCGACTAGTTTATTTCGTCTGCATTAAAAGCGAAAGGAACACGTAGGTAATTTATCCTATTACTGTCCGGCAAAATGCTGCTTCTTTATTGCTACAATTAACTATCGCAACTGAAGCACCAGCCATAAACTCTTAATGAGAGTTTAAGCAAATTAAATTAAAAAGGATAATCCGGGAGTAATTTACGTAAAAAGAAAGTGTCCAAATTTTACATACTCATTAATTCAATCATGTGTGAAAGTACAGCACAGTATAAAGTTCCAATAACAAAATTAGAGCTAAATTGGTCCCATTTATATATAGATTGTACTGAAATTGTTTACTGCAAAGAAATTATGTAAAGCTAAGGTCATAATGTAATAATTACTACACGTAATAAAGCTAATTGCTTGTGTTGTTAATATGTAGTTAAAACGTACATGAAAATTATACCTTGACTCGAAAGAAAGTTAATTTTCTTGTTTGGACACAGGTACGATGCGCAAAGACTACTTTCCCTAGTAACTTTTTGTCAATATTTTTATTTCGTAATTCTAGAGAATGCGTGAGAGGCGATTTTGAACAGGTCACTGAGGAAATCGTATAAAAAAAGAAATAGTTGGCACTAAGTAATTTTTTGAATTAAGGAGTCGCAAGAAGTATAAGTGCGTTGATTGTCTAACATCAAACTAATTAAGTTGAAATAATTCCAGGAATTTGTTCATTAATAAAGGTAAAACAGAAGATAAGTATTGCCAGTAAAAATATTTAAGTATTTTCACACATAAATCATTATCCTTTCAAATAGTTTCTTGCTACGTCCACTCTTGAAGATCATTTATATTTATCGAAACTTGAGAGAGTGGTGCATATGTGATAATATTAAAAATGCAATAAACGAATATAGCACAAGGTAAGTACGATATAAAGTGATGGTTTAATACTAATAAATATTTATCTGAAGATTTAACTTGCAATTTCAATTTTGAGGAAGCCATAAGTGTATGAGTATGATAAGAAAACCAAGTGATGATTATATTCAATTTTAGTAAGGACATTATATTTTATTTTAATATAATTCATAGTAAGTTTTTTTATTATTTAATATTGATTAAATCCAATAAAAAATAGCTACCTTATTAAATTTGTAATTTCCATTCCCATTCAATCTGCAGATCACACAAATCTAATAAAAAAAGTATCGAAGGACGCAATGACAGTACAGAATGGAGCTTTTTAACTCAAAAACTGTTCCAGTTAAATCGGGAAGCTCTTGAAAGCAACCTAATTTCCTCTTTGATATTTTAAATTAAAGATATTGATTTCTCCTCAACTCTTTAACAAGGAATATACTCTTGTTAAAGTTGTTCATAGTCAGCAGTTCCTATTTTTTTCAATTTCATATTTGACTTAATAAAAATTGTCTGCAGAAAATAGATATGGACTTACATTGCATTCCTAGTATCTGGAATTTCTCGATTACTTGGCAAATTATCACTGGCTTCTTGGTTGAATCGATTTCTTACATATGGATCTTCCCCTTTCCTCAACCCTCCGCGGGACACATAGCCAGCTTCATCAAAATAGTTCCACGTAAGCCGACCATCCGTCGTCTGTATGCTCTGCAGAGCCATTGGCACATTGGGTCCTTGCGCACTATTACCGCCATCTTCAAACTTTTCTGCCTCCTTGAGTCTAAGAGCTCGATTCACAGTCTGGAATACAAAATAGCCTGAAATTAGTAATCATACCAGAACGAGGTTAAGTCTATTTACAAAGCAGACAGCATCGTGTCCGATTAAAAGACGCAATAAAAGAATGCCGAAAGTACAAGCATTAAACAGCACTTAAGTTGACTCTGAATGACAGTCACGAGTTTGTTGTTATTCCGTGATGACAACGAGTGGAGAAATTGTCGTTAAAGGTTGCTCGTTTATTTCGTTATTGGCAACATTCTTTTCACGAAATCAGAGCAATTCGAGCAGTGTAGAGATGTTCTGCCGCCAACGCCAACGTGTTTGGCAGGAATCAATCCAAAGCGAGCCAAATATGCATTTGACAAAGTTTATTGCATTATATCAATGCAAATTAAGCGCAAAAGTAAGTTGCAAACAAGGTAGTGTGAATAAAGGTGATTGGTTTCTTGATGCGCGTATTATGGTTTCATTTCACGTGGTGAATCGCTCAATTACTTTTGTTTGTTGTTTGGTGCGGACACAAAACGTTGTTGTGATAACATGGATTAAAATGTAATTAAAACTTACAGCACAACAGTAAAAAACAAAAATAAATATCATAAAGTATCAATTTTTAAATTGATAAAACAGATTATTATACGCATAATACTCATTTAACTCAATTAACAAATTCATCATCCTTAATTTTCTTATCCCACATGCCAGGTGTAGGGTTTTCTGATGTATGGCATTGATCAACACCGTACTCAACCTCCCACCATTGACCTTCCGGTAGCGGGACCATATGTTCGGAAGGATGCAGGACTTCTCTTTGGTTTTAACTACAACGATCCCAACGGATCCCAGCGCTATCCACAGTGCCGTCGACAGAGTGCTATCGACAGAGGTTTCGATTAACAAACTAATAAATGAAAAACCTTCAAGTATTTCGTTCATCTACGAAGTATCTGATATCCATTGTATTGAGATAAGATTACCTTGACACAATATTTAATTTTATAAAACCATTTTGCGTATCCTGGCTTTTTCAGTTTAAGCAAGATCGGATAGGGTCTTGGACTCATCTTAGAAAACTGAAGAAGGCAACTCATATCAATACAGATTCAGAACATCACAAGATGGTCATAATATAGTAACATTTAATAAATAATTTATCAAATGCATAGAAAGCAAGCACAGTAAGTATATTAAACTAATATAAAATCTCATCAGCCTATTCTTTCGTAATCTTTCAGTCTCACAATCCCACAGTTGAAATAATTAATACAAGTGTATTATACATTTGTTATGCTATATTAAATTAGCAGCATGAAATGCATAACAATAAACAATTCAACGATATATTAATTTTAAATAGAACAATATTGTGACGGCAGATCACGAAATGGCAAACTCCTGCTAAATTAAAACAAATGCACTAAAATAAATGTCATGGGCTTCATGTCTTCCAATATGAATTAATTACTCACATATGACCTAACACATTCACTTTCACACATTTGTCTGCCATTCACCAATCCTCGCAACGCTATGCCCAATATTATTCCCTGGTATATAATTGAATGTTAAATCGTCTCCATGATTCTTATTAAAATGTTAATACATACCTGTAATTGTTAGTTACCACGTTTTCAAATTAACACAATGGTAGTAGGAGGAATGCATTTCACGTAATTTCTTTCATAATCCTAGACTAGGCAAATATTTGTAAATTGTTTTGGATGTGATTTCACACAACAGATCATTTGTGCTGGCGGTTTTTGTTTTCTTTCTCCGAAACTAAATAAAGCATAGTGTGAAATTGATGTAACTCCTGTACGTTGATTGTGTGAAATATAAAAATAAAAACAAAACATTTACATTTATTTCAATTCATTGAATTGTACTTTATGCCCATGTCGAGAAAACAGCTATAGAAATAAATGGAAACACAAGTAGACCTTAATTTGCTTTCATGCTTTCGCCTGTAATTGGAGGAAAATAAATAAAAACAAGATCTCATTGTCTACCTTTATACGATGTTATGTTTGTTCTAATTGAGCATTTTGCAACTGATGTAATACCATCATCAACGTGACTTTGCAGAAATTGCAATCATAATCGACCCATTGATTCTTGTGACCCATGTACATAATCCAAGCCGCTACAAATCCATCATTATTAATCCTCTGCTTGTAACTTGAGTTTTGAAGCAGAGTGCAGTAACTTCAAAATCCTTTCACTCGCAAACGTATGATTAGACGTATTTGGACGCCTCTCATGGTCTTATGGACACATTCGAAACTTAAAGATGCCTATATGTATTTTAAATGAAGTTTCTATAAGTATTTCCATAAACTCGCTTCGAAATTGGTTGATACGATTTTCGAAACACAGAGCATGGAGCATTGAGAGTTATCGAGAACGTCTGGTAATTCTAAGTGAAAGGAAACAGAATGGGCTAGTAATATTGCAAAGATTTGAAAAATGTAAAAGAGCTATTTACAAATCTAAGCGCACTTTTCGACTCAATTAAACCCACTTTGCAAATAATAAACCTTAGTGAGAGAGGCACATAGCAAAAGTGAATTGTAAATTCATTGAGATGAAAAGTTATGACATATTACTTCATCATAGGTCCGAAAATAAAAGATTCATTACTTATCAAAATGTAATTGTATATATGTTTATAACAAACATGAAATTACTGTCCATCTTTGCCATATTGCCTATAAGTGCTTACGCCATTTCATCGCAATAATAAATTATGAGCCAATGGTATTCAATGTTTTGCTTTATGGTGTTTGTCACGATCAATTAACAGAATAACTCACTATATTGAATGGCTACTTGTTAAAGGTGTCCACCAATGGCACAAGCATTGCAAGCTACATGCCTTGACAAATTATAGTACCTAATATCAATTGTTCTTGATAAAATTGCTGATGTGCTATAAAGGTATTTTGATTATAAGTTTTCAATATGCTTTCCTGGATGGAAGGAATAGAATATTATAGTTCCTATAATTATTTATCAAGATTTAATTTTTAGGTCACAATATTATACTACTTCTACAATTCTACTAATCGTGAAAACAAACCCTGGTATTTTCCATTGATGTATCCAATTCTAATTTACATGCTTAATTTGCATTTCATATAAATAATCATCATCGTTATTCCTTATCCCTTTTTATACCCCATATGTTGAGTTGAAGGGTTCCTCATAGGAGGTAGTGGACCTCCTATCAGTGGCCACCCGGTGGTTGTAGCAGACCACACAATTTTGGTTTCAACGTTCCCAAATGGAGGTGTTAACAGGATTTAAAGTCTGCTCCCAACGCAAAAACATTACATCTACATGGTGAAGTTGAAGATAGAACTTGACTATAAAACGGAGTATTCAAGATAGATTAAGAATTAATATAAGAATTAATTTGGAGTAAAAATGTACTAATTCACTCCAATCAATGGTTCACAACTCCCTAAAAAGGATACCTATGTTCTTGTATCTCCAAACACCACTGGTATAATTTTACCATTTGGATTCATTGTAAACTAAAAAATAATCAGCACATTCGTTTACAAAATTAAAATCTGTAGATGAAGTCCAGTAGAAAAGAAGTACACAGCCATAGAACAACTGTTATTGATGTTGAATAATGTAACCATAGTACATTATACCGATTTTCTCAATTCAGCTACATCTACGAGCTAAATACGCTGTAAGATAAAGCAAAAAGCAGCAAATAAGAGCCGTAAACTAAAATTGTTTCACTTTCACTTCCGTAACGAAGTGTTGCCCCTACCCATGAAATGATTTGTTCTTACTATTATACTAGATCGCGTAATCCGACAGCTCAGCAACAAGCGGATGGGAGGTTTATATAGAATGTAATTCCGGATTCTTGAAGAAGATAAGTGAGCTAAGCCTAACACATCCTTACGTAATGTGCATTCAAGCAGAATAAGTTGAAAGTTACTTTTATTTAAGTTGGAATTAAGTAATTAAGTAATTCAATGTGTTGAATGTGTCAACTGAATCAAATGCGCATCAAATTCATCTAACGATCCAAATGCCGGTGAGTACTTCATAATGCGTAAGCAAGGTGCGCGTGAATCAAGCTAATTATTTAGGTAACAAAGACTACCTATTGGGTAACACAACAATGCCTACTTATGGAACATCAAATGACTGCTGCTGATGACTTTCCAGCCGAGAAATTTCCTCGGAATTTTCAGTTTGTTGGAGCAAAAACGCGTGGCGCAACGAAAGTATTCTGGAACACATCGCGCAATTCGCGTTTGCCGCATTCAAATTAAGTCCAGCGCGCACGCGCTTTCAATTTGCGTGTCCTTTCGCTCAGAATCGGCGACATGATCAAGTGAAAATTGTCTGATGCGTTGTGGCTACCGTAAGATGAGAGTATTAAGTTGTCGTAAATTTATAAAAGTATCGATTATGTGGAAAGCCGCACGCAGGACGCGAAAAAATGCGAATGTCTGCGCGGTAATCGAACTTCCATGTCGTCCAAGCGCGAGATGTCTACTCAGCAGGCCGTGATCGACTTATTAAAATATTCATCCGGATGACCAGCTCCTTTCACTTTGCAAGTAAAATCGCAGCACTCCAAGCATCAAATTAGCGCCCTGCAGTTGCATTCATTAGCACATCCTGGATGCTCGAAATACGCCATTCTAAATTACACTACCAGATTATTATGCGTCAGTTATCATGCGTACAGATGTTAACTATACTTTGATTGCAATTGGTAAACACGCAATGTAACTCGTCTTACTTCATTCCTGTGAGATGTATAGTGTGAAAATCTGATTGGTTAACTTATTTAGCCAATCAGCTAAACAAGCATAGAAATTAATTACTCAGTCAAACTAAAAATAGACAAGTAATAAAAACAATGGGTATTCTTTGTGAGATTACAGTTGTTATTAACCAATACGAATGCACCATGTAAACCAAGGACCAATTATTTCCATAATAAGTTCCTGTTTGTGTAAAGAACCGGAGTTTTACTTTCAATTTATAACTGATCATCAATAGATACCATGTTTCCATTGGCACTTTGTATCTGTCAGTAATTAATTTGTAAATTAATTACAGAGATTAGTTAACAAAATTAGAAATGCTAGAAATAGTGTCAATTCAAGTTGAATACCTTGGGAATTCCTAAACATTGTACAACTTGTTAGACATTCCCAGCAGATCATAGAATATAATTGAAATTATTTATTCTACAAACTCATTTTCAATGTGATTTTATAGCAGAGAGGTAAATGTAAATTTAGCACAGCATCTGCTTAGAATTGAAATATTAAACGCGCCCATCCTTAAATAAAAAGTAGTAGTAACTACTAGTGGTCACTAAAAATAGTCACATACATCTCAAAATCGGTATAAAAATCTGCGTGGAGATTTACGACACGACGAGAAAATTCAAGTTAAATTCCTAACTTGTCTCTTTAGCAACATTTTTGTTAAGTGGAGCTCACAATTCTCATTGGAATTCAAAGTTAAACTATGAAAACGAAGAAGAAATGCCAGTTTCTTTTAACATCCGTTAATTTATAAGATATGACGTCTGCAATCTTAGGAACATATTAAAAACGTAGAGAAATTAATTTCTTTTGAAATCGCCTATAAAACAACTTCTTAATTTTTAATGTTCTTTTGTAATGTCCCGGATTTATATCCGGCAGCAAACATGATTTGCAATCCAGAACCAAGTAGAGCAAGCAATTATATTGTGAGTCTCCTAACAATATGTAATTAATTTACAAGTTTTTTACTACTTTCAACTCTTTCAATGAGTCGGTTGGAATCATTGCACGGTGTATAATTTCCAATCAGTGACTTCATATTCAGTTTACGCGAAACATCATAGACGCTTTTAAAATAGTTTGTATCATATTCTAGCAAATAATCGCTTGATGTTACGGTAATGCGTTTATTATGTTATGTGCGTATTAAATGAATTACTATTGTGATTTATTCAGAGCAACAAAGGCTGGTTTGGTTGCAGTCGAGATGGTCGGTTGCATTGGATGCATTAAAATGAAATCTAAATGAGATCTTAAATAATGCACGAAATATAACAGTCTAGTTTTTTAATGGATACTAAAAACTTGGGGCATAAGGAAGTTTTAATGAAGTTACTGTGTTTCTTAATTAGATGACGTGTGTGTTACTTCACACGATATAGACCATAAACTTAATTATACAAAATACGGTAGATGTATGCATTGTTAGTTAATGGGTAATTTAATAATGTTCTTTAAAGTATGTTTTGGTATACTGTTACTTATATATTGTGCTGCAAGTAGCAAAGTGTTTTAAGAGAACTATGAAGTAAAATGTGCTAATTACGAAAACCGCGTGAGGAGGCACAGTCTCTGGGCGAAGTTACACGAAGCGAAGTGTACGTAGCAGTCCTATCGCCGTGCGGCGCTATCCCCACCACATACTAAGAGGTTATAAAGCTTGCACAACCGTTCACAGCATTCAGACTGAATTTACTTCTCTTAGAGCCCGCACCACAAGGAAATTCTCCTGATGTTTTTTGCTTCTTTTTTTCATACTCAATAAAATTCTCCAACATAATTCTATGTCATTCGAACATAATTTTAACATATTGCTACATAGTATTCACTAGTTGTAAATGGAATAAACAAATAAATAATATGTAGACTTATTCTTGTTAACAACCACCTTAATTTTCAGCAACATCTACTCGGAATCAACCTAAATCGAAGCTGGGTTATTTATTCCGTAACTATCGTGATTTCATTGTTCTCAAACATGATGCTATTAATTTAAGTTACAAGCTGATTATTCCACATTATTTGTACTCATAGCGTAGATTCGTAAAACGAACAAGTCGTTAAGTTGTAACGGTCATAAAAGAAGCTAAATGCAAGATTTACTTATCAAGACATTGGTCAAATCGATTTGATAAACATTACATCAAAAAAACAACAATTGTAATAGCATGCAAACAATTGTTTTTTTATTGCAAATCAAAGCATGTAAGGCCATTAATAAATTTATCATTAGTAGCAGCTACTTGCAGCTGGGATAAATTGGCGTGCATTGATAGAACAAGCAGATAATATTTTTTCGAACCATTTGACTCCTACACGTCCTGCTGACTGCCACATGTCCTTGGCATGTAAAACTGTTGTGTTCGATGGAGTTATTTTGATCTGCATTTGCTATTTAGTATTATTTAATCATAATTAATGCATGACGATACTGGCATTGTCAAAGGTATAAAAAAGCTGCTTATATCGTAATGTGGTGGGATTATGAATTGGATTACTTTTGGCTAGTTGTTTATTGTGTCGGATATTATATGCTATGATTCTTTTTAGGTAAGCTGCAATTTTAATATATGGCATACATTTTTGATTGAACAATATCTCTCCAATTGTTTTACGACAACTGAAAAGAAACAATGTTATGGGATAGGATTTTTCTCCTTTTGTTCATTTTGCTTCATAAGTCCTTTCATTATAGGTGGTTTGCAGAAAAATGGTACAAACTATTCCAAGCATAAAATGCGTAATAATCACTAATTATTATTGTATTTCCATTAATTCCAGTACTTCTATACTTAGAATTGATGTACTAGATTAGTTAACCTATATTAGTTCATTTGGAAATTAATTCACTTAACTCGCAAATCTGGTAAATTAAACATAAAAATATTATTTTATATAAATAGACCAAAGACTGATATTAAGAATTACAAATTAATTTTACATCAAACCACTCCTAGAACAGGTTAGGAAATTACTCTTCCAAATTAAGAATAAAAAATTATTATATTTACTAAAACCATTGCATCACTTTCAAGCAATTACCTTAATCTCTTCAATGATCTCAGTTTTGCAAATATTTTCAAATTGCAAATTGCATGTACGATGTGTCAATGAAGATCCGAAAGCGATAAAACTGGATATCCTTAATCCCAGTTAATAATGTTCTTTAAAGTATGTTTTGGTATAGTAAGCAATGTTATATTTTTATTTGCGCATTATTTAAAGGAAACCTCCGAATTTGAGGGGAAAGCTTCACTGTTGAGTTGAATATCAATCAAGACAAAATCGGCCAATATCATTGATTCGCAAGGAAATTTTACATTAAAATTAACTTCATTTGTCCAACAATCTAATTGAGTCTGATTGTAATGACCCTGCAAACCGGAAAAATATTAAGCGGTCAGTTTCAATCAATCCGCATTTCCACAAGTGAGAGTAACTCTAGAAGAAGAAGTGTAAACCGTTCAATGCCCTATGTCGCGCCACCATCAAGTCTGATACCTGATTAGAATTACAAATTCAGTATGTGTAGAATCTGATCAAGATAGCAAGAAAGAAGTAAGCGAACAGAGTGTGAATCCGCAGTTCTTCCTAGATAGCTATCATTTTTCTATTAGCTTTCACTTTTCTAATTAATCCAAATCGACTCATAGCGTTGGTTATTCAGTGACCAACACTGCTGTTTCCATCCTACAGGTAGGAAGATTGCAATACAGAGTCGCATACTTGAGAATGATGAAATACAAATTGAACAGATGCATTGTTGCTGTTCCACCAACAATGTAACAACAAAAGACATTGAGTAACTGATTTTCCATCTAGCAATGATTTTGTGCAGAAGGAAAAGAATACGTGGTTTTAGTAAATTTTAATTAATACTTAATGTTTATAAATATGCGCATATTGGTGAGATGAATCTATTGTGTTAAGCTAATGTTAAGCTTATATTGTTGATGTTACTCTTAAGAAACAGTGAGAATGATGGAAGACTAAACTCAAGTCGATTGATAGTAAGATTATCACAAGAAATAATTATTTACTTACTAGGATAAGAGGGGGAACTATTACTCTGGACGCTTGATTTTGAAAGAAATTATTAAACAAAAGCTAGTGCATGCAACTTAATTATGATTTCAGTGTCATGTCATGTAAAGCGATTGTCATATTAGTAGAACACCATAAAGTTTGAGCGAAACATTCATCTCAATAGGCTTGATTTCGATTAAAATTTACCTACTTTTTATATCCACTTTCGTTCCCTACAGCCCACCTACATGACTTGATTAACTACATTTTATGCCAAAACAATATATAAACTCTGAACATAACATATTTGTGGAAATGTAAGCAATGTTATATTTTTATTTGCGCATTATTTAAAGGAAACCTCCGAATTTGGGGGGAAAGCTTTGCTGTTGAGTTGAATATCAACCAAGACAAAATCGGCCAATATCATTGAATCGCAAGGAAAGTTTACATTAAAATTAACTTCATTTGTCCAACAATCTAATTGAGTCTGATTGTAATGATCCTAATTTATAATCCTTGTGCAAAGAAATTTATTTGCTCGGTAAAAATATGAAGTAATGATTTGTACATTGGTTAATAATTATTACATTTATTGTGACTTTGGAATGAAGATAACCTTATTGTCACAAGAAGATTTGCGAAATACAGAAAGCAACAAATGTAAGAGTACTAGAAAATAATGATTTGTGAACTATACAATTATATAGACAATATATAATATACATTTATATTTGGTAGTAATTTTTGGCGTTAAATAAATAAACCAATAACATTATTCAAATTAAACATAAACTTGCTGTCAAAAATTGATACCAAATTAATATTTTTATCAACGAATAGTTGATTTTTTGTTCAAAATGAAAAAGCATAAATGATCCTTTATGTGGATTAATGAAAAAGGAACATGTCAAAGCCTCCCAATAAACAATTCGTACAACACAAACTGCAATTGTAATTTCAACCAGAAATGAAAATGATTCATATTCCAGTCAATATCTACTATCATAAACAACTTTATGTGAGAATAAACAAAGATTGTGAACAAGATTATGAATGATTTTGTTTAAAATGACAATACGACGATGGCAACATTTGGGTACTTTGTTCGCTTTGACGAAGTATATTATTGTTGTAATTAACACCAGAACCCTGCAACTATTCCTGAATTGTTAAAGATTCCTGCACAAGTCACATTCATATCTTTATACACAGGAATCATGGGAAATTATTAATATATCATTTTATATGCCAATAAATTTATGCGATAACTGAGAATTGTAATTCACTACCCAAAAACTGGGCTTTGCATGAAATTATAATGAACCTATATTAGTACAGTAATCCATTTATTTTGGTGTAGCAATGCGGCTATAAGTCAAATGTATTAATCATGAATGGAAAGACATATAGAGAATAGCAGATCAATTATTTGGTATTACCACCAAAGTAAGTAAATTCTCATTATTACATTATTACTTGATCTAATTGGTGCTAAATGAGTCTTCAAGAATTTTTGCAATCTGTCAGAACGACATTACCAGACGTGACTTGGGAGATTGGTAAGGAATAAGTGTAGCATTAAATATTTACCTTCTCATTAGCACTATCCGTTTGTAAATAATAAATCACAACGAACATCCATGCGATTGAAAAGAACAACAAGACTTTGAAATTTCGCCGCATCTCTTCTGGTATCCCGAAATCTCAGCGTTGTGTACCTCAGTAAACAAAACTGTCAGACCAGCGCACACGAGTTTTAGATTGAATTATTGATGATTATAGTTTAAATTTGAATGTGTAAACACTGGAATGCAATCCCGGAAAGTTTTACATCACGTCCAGTTTTTTAAAGAGCAGCCATTAACTAATTTTAGGCATTCGCGAGTTCCGCCTCTTCGAGAGCTTTGAGGGTCGCACGCTTGGGCAGTGTTCACATTGGGGAGCCACAAACATGCGCTTGCAGTCGGTCGATTTGCAGGATATGCACCGCAGAAGAATTCGGTCTTTAATCCGGCGGACTTAATTGCTGACTGACGCAGTCAACAGTGTTATATGCGGATGAGAGAATTGAGGAACCAGTCTGAGTAAATGTTCTTTAATTGTGCGTATTTACAAGGCAAGTCGCGATGCGGCAATCGCGCCTGCTGGACGGCTGCCGCCGCTGCTGTTTGCTGCTAGTTCGGTCGGCTCACTGCCCCGCTCGCCACGACTGGCTCACTGCGACGTGCCGCTAAGTCTTGGCGTATATATCTTGCACTCATTCTATTTTTGGTCCAGTTCTTACGCGCGTTATGCTACGTTTGCCAATCCGCGGCGCACTGGCGTTGTCGGTGGGAGGATGCGTCGAGGACGTCGCGACGCTTTGTGGAAGCAGCAGCGTCGCCCATGAGTCCAACTCCGCTCGATAATAATTGCGCCGCCAATAGAAACATTTTCTGCGAGATGGTTGCAGATTTAACTGAAGTTTAAAATAAATATTTTGATATCAAATGGAATCAAAAATTGGATGCGTTTACATTCTACCATTTTTTTTCCTAATAAAATGTGTTATCATTAGAATTGAAGATAAAAACTTTTTTTTTAATTTTCTTTCAAATTACAAATTCATTGAAGAAATAATTTACACATAATTAAGTGTATATATAGTGCTAATAAATTTATAAACCGTAAATCGTCCTGCAAAACTTATTCAAATTTAAAATATTTGTATTGATTGATTCGATTTAAGGTAGGCAACATCTTTTACGAATTTCCTAAGCTTTCCTAAACAGCTGATTAACAAGTAGAATTATCGCCGTAGTAGTAGAATCTTCGCTTACTGCATAATGTATAAACAAAGAGCAATAATATCATAGTTATATTATTACAGGAAAAGTCTTTGCAATGGCGAAATCTGAAATAACATTTCATCCAATTATTAGCTCCATACAAAAAATAGCTTTGTATGAAACAAAATCAGTAAGTCTTCAAATAATTGCTAAATGAAAAAATTTACATTATGGTATAATAACATTTCAGGACTTTTATTTGGTTGGCTCTAACAACACAGAAACTAGATTCAGGGTATTACGGATAAGTCGGCGAGAACCAAGAGAATTACGCTTATTTGATGATAAAATAGAGTACACTAAAAATGAAATACAAAATCTTCTCACTTCAATTTCAAATAAAAATTATATAAATACTCCAAAGTCAGCATTTGGGATAGTAGGTAGGTACTTAATTAAAAGCATATTGAACTGAAATTACAATAGGATGATATTTTTAGGGTTTATAAGATTTCTAGAAGGATATTATATTATCTTGGTTACTCAGAGAACAAGAGTAGCTGTTATTGGTTACCACACTATATATAAAATAGAATATACAACAATGATTTATATTCCAAATGATTCAGAGCGATCTCTACATCCTGATGAAGCTAGATACTTGAAGATGTTTCAGGCAATTGATTTATCAAGTAATTTCTACTTTAGGTAAGGATATCTAATTGCAAAATTAGAAGAAATAAATTATTGAAATATTTGCTGCAGTTATAGTTATGATTTAACTCATACACTTCAACACAACATGAGTAGTCCTAAGAAAATAATTCCAAACATGGTAGATGAAAAGAAAATTGGACAGGAAATGTTTACATCATTTCCTGAAGATACTCAGCTTGATTTTGCAGTTCGCTTCCGTCCCAATCGAAAATTTGTGTGGAATTCGCATCTGTTAAGCAAAGTAGAAAAAGATTTGCATCCAGACTGGTTGATTTATATCACGCATGGTTTTATCGGACAATCCAATATAAGTGTGTTTGGAAGATCAATTTACGTTACTCTAATTGCGCGCAGGTCTTGTAAATACGCTGGAACAAGATTCCTTAAGCGCGGAGCTAATTTTCAAGGTGATGTAGCAAATGAAGTTGAAACTGAGCAAATGGCACACGACTCGGGTTTATCCTCCTTCAGCAAAAGTCACTTCACATCATTTGTTCAAATGAGAGGATCTATTCCTGGTCACTGGCGTCAGGATATGGGTAAAATGGTGGCAAAACCAGCTATCACATTAGACCTGAATGATCCATTTGCTGAAACGGCGGGAGCGCACTTCAATGATTTACTAAAACGATATGGTTCTCCTATTATTGTTCTTAATCTTGTCAAACAACGCGAAAAGAAAAGACAAGAAAGACTGCTAAGTGATGAATTTAGTAGTAGTATTAAATACTTAAATCAATTCGTGCCACCTGAACATCAAATTCAATACAAGCCATTCGATATGGCACGGAAAAATAAAGCAAATGCCAACGTAATGGGTTGTTTGGCTGGCATTGCGCGAAGTTGCGTTGCTAAAACCGGCATTTTTCAGAATAGCCCCACATATTTTGCTCAAAAGCCAGCAACAGTTGTAGGGAAACAGAAAACATTGAAAAACATGATACATCAGACTGGAATAATTCGTACTAATTGTGTTGATTGTTTAGACAGAACCAACACAGCTCAATTTGCAATTGGTAAATGTGTTTTGGGATATCAATTATGTACCCTGGGAATTCTGGACACGCCGAGTTTAGAGTTTGATACAGACTGTGTCAGGATGCTAGAATCACTTTATGAAGATCATGGTGATACCTTAGCATTGCAGTACGGTGGCTCCCAACTCGTCCATCGTATCAAAACATATCGTAAAACTGCTCCATGGACTTCGCAAGGTAATGATATTATGCAAACATTGAGCAGATATTACAGCAATACATTTTCTGATGCTGAGAAACAAAATACAATTAATTTGTTTTTGGGGTTGTTTGTGCCCGAATTAAACAAGCCACCAATTTGGGAGTATCCCAATGACTATTATTTCCATTTCAAATCCCATATCAACTTCGCTGATATGCGCTTATTAACACAATGGTGGGATCCTGATGTTTTAAAAGTGCTTCCATTTGCGCTTCATGATGTAGAGAAAGCCTGTTCTGAATTAATTCAAATCCAAAACAGAGACTTGGAAATGATTGACGCATATCTCGATTATCACAGACCTTACCAATTAAGCGTTCTTGACGAGGTTTTTGCCTATAAAATATGTAATTCGATTCGGGACTTTATGCCAAATTGCACAACGAATTATAGTCCATTCTCAATCAGAGTAAGGCCAGGAAGGCGTAGGGAGGAGACCGGCAAAAACGTGAATATGAAAAATCCGAGTCTAACTGGGTTAAGCTCTACAAGTTCAACAACTTCTAGCACAAGGTATAACCTGAATTTTTTTAAATCAATCGCAACCAGTAATATTTCGATTTCAGTACCGATTCAAGCGAATGCAGTGACTCTAGTGAAGAAGAAACAAGTTTGACTAATGAATCTGCAATGACCCAATCACATGATAGCAACAATACATATAATGCTGTCAAGTTCCAAACATTATTTCCAAGCATGGAACAAGTTTATGGCACTGAAATAGTGGAACCAAAGAAGACGGATATGGCCATTTATAAAAAGTACTACTCACCCTTAATTTTCGATTATGATCTAATTTTGAACGAAATTTAGGTACGTTCTCACCGGAAGGAAAGCAAACGGCACACTGAGCAGCAACATATCTTTGATAACAATTGACCAACTGCAAAGAAAACCTTGCTTTGGAACAGATTCTTCTTTCCAAGTTAAACCTCCAACAGTGTCTGCCACATCAATCAGCGTCTATCAAAGATATATCAATACCGGCAAAAACGGTGGCTTTGAACCATCAGCAAGTGATATGGCAAAATATGTTAAATTTGCCAAATATAAAGATTAACTAAAAGATGGTTAATTTATTTGTGTTCAGCCATTCAAGCAATTTCTCTTAGATGTTTACATTCCATATAAGCAATTTTTACTAAGATTGTAACATTTCCAATATTGGCTGCAGATTTGCAGACAGTGGATTGCAATTGCATTCCACAGCACTCCACATAATATGTAGCTTTGAATTTACTTCAACTTCTTCTTAGGGCGGAGGTTGTTGGTGTGTCCACACTTGGTTTTGCGGCAATTAGTCGCACGAGGGTGCAGCCTAGCATAGCATTTGCGACAGATCATTTTGTCACAATTGTATTTCTGTGCCAAGATACGCAGAGATGGTTCGATAATACCACCTCGGAGACGCAAGACCAAGTGAAGAGTGGATTCCTTCTGGATGTTGTAATCTGAGAGCGTGCGGCCATCCTCCAGTTGCTTACCAGCGAAGATCAAACGCTGCTGATCTGGAGGGATTCCCTCCTTGTCTTGGATCTTAGCCTTGACATTCTCGATGGTGTCAGAAGGCTCAACCTCGAGGGTGATTGTTTTGCCCGTGAGTGTCTTCACGAAAATTTGCATGCTGAAAAAACACACAGGTTAAAACATAGATAACCTCAATCTCTAGTGTATGCGTGTAACACGTCTTGAAAGGCATTAATTCGGGCGTTCTACTATAAAAGTAATGCTATTAAGACGATATACTCGAAGTAATTAATGTATTACTTTTATGTGCGTCGTGATTAAGAAAAAGATGTAAAATATTATCGCCGTACTCACTTGGAAACGTGCTCCCTGGACCTCCAATCGAAAAAGGAATATGACAGCGGCAAATGTTTTACACAAACACAAAATGGCGACTTGATCATGCGCGCTGCGTTGATTTTTACGTCGCTGTAGTCGTAACAGTAGTTTTCAAATTTAAAACAAAATCGAAACAAAAACAGACCTAACCGTTTTGTTAATTCAATTATAACTTCAAGTGCATTTGAATGAAGTTAATTTGATAGTTATTTTCCTATACTTTGTTTTCATATTTTAACAAACACAAACTATGAGACAACAACTAAATATTGTTCTTGCAGAATTAAATTTCGCGTTTACAACTTACTAGCATTGCTTTCAATTTGTTAACAATCTCTACCGGGTAAACGATATTTAATATCATACGAAAGCAATCTATATAATTACTGCAGAAAACATACTTTAAATACTTTCAATTTCAACCAAATTGGGGCCACGCTTAGACTTTATTACCTTGTCTTACCCAATTGTGCGCGTTCATTAATCACCAGCATGTAGTTCTAAATTTGAAGTTTATTTATGAAAATTGTGCCAATAAGTTATATAAAGAATATTAATTTACAACATCAATCGGTTTAATAGTGACCATGATACGCTTGCTCTGGTGCGTATTCAACTTTTTCTTCTTCTTCGACCTTCTTCTTTGGGAAGTAGGGGTTCTTCTCAGGGTCCAAATTCAACCTGCAATCATTACGAATTATGTAAACCTTACAATGCAACAATAATTGAAGTAATATGCCTGTAGTAATTAACAGCACTGTGGCAATCAACATTGTACCACCAGTCACAAGCGAATTCCTTTTGGTTGAAAAGGGTACCATTAGTGCACAGAAAGGAAGCACCTTGATGGCCTTCACGTCCATCATGACACACATGGTAAGCCTAGAATAAGTTATTTGTTGTCGTTACACTCGCGTTTTAACTAAATGTAAGTAATTGACGTACTTGACATCCAGTTTCTGGGTTGGCGTACATTCCAGGATGAGCTGGGACATTATGGCAAGAGAACAAAGTTTCTGGCACCGAATGATAAATCGGATAGTCTACGCCAGGGACACCGGGAATTTTTGACAAATCTTGCCCTTTTTCATGTTCCTTTGGCTTCTTTACTACCTTTACTGGGGTAGCATGGTATTGGGCTTGGTGACCATCATAATAGGGATCATAATACTCCTAGGAAATACAAAATACAAACACACAAAGTACATATAATCATTTGAAAATTTCGACATGTATAGTTACTTACAATTGCGTAAACTGCACAAATACACGTCAAAGACAAGATACACAATTTAAACATATTGGTTGCGTTGCAAACCGAAGAGAACCTACGCGATTTGCGGCACTCACGGTACTGACCTGCAGGAGACTTCTAGTTTTTGAAAAAGAAAACGATCGAAATCGAAAGTGAAACCTTTCACGTATCCATTAAATGTTTAAACAAAACCCAGGACATATAAACCAGTTATAATGGCACGATATGCACAGGTTGTAGCAGATATTTTGTAAAATACTTCAAAAAGAAACAATTTAACTTTAACCTTGTACTTAACTTTAGAATTCCTTTATAAAAAATGCTACACGCAGTTTAATGATGAATATCATTTTCATACCTGTATATTGGTTATAGAATATGTTTAAGAGTTGAAATTCATTCCAATTTTATGCCATTGCATTCTTGAATGTTAAATATGGTTGAATATACATTTTCGAAAACTGTTAGTTTCCACTAGAACATATTAAGTGTTGCGTAAAATTGGTGCTAGCTTTCGACATGTCTGTACAAGTTAACGAACACAGTATTAATTAAATTTATAAGCTCGGTTAAATAGTAGCGCAATTTTAATGCATCTAGGTCAAACCAAATCTAATACTGTTGTCTTTTAGGGAATATTCCGCTAGAAAACATAAAGATGAGGTTTTATTGAAATTAATTGAGGGATTACTAACAGCAGTCAATGCCGTAAATGTTAAAAACAGGACACTTACAGATCCGACAAGAAAATTAAGATGGAATATATTGCCAGTATGTTAATTAAAAGAAAGTTGTAATTGGACACGAAATACCATACACATAAGGTTCCTCATACACTACAGTTGAGTATAATTTAAGAGTAATACTGATAATAGTGAGATGTGAAATTATGGGTTTGTTGGTTTTACGTTTTATTCTCATGTTTACTATCTAACAAATAGGCAAACTGTAAACATTGTACAAGTTATCAAACAGTACAAAATTTAATGTGACATTATTGTATATCTTTCTTATCATCACAGCCCCTCCTTTACATCCATCCAACCCATGAATATTGCAATCTTAAACCATTTTCTGTAGTTGCTATCACAATTAATTACACTGTTGTGGCTTGCACTAATTGGTACATACGCTTATATATTTAATGTAATCTAACGCAATTTCTATATCCGTAACAAATATTATTTAAAATGTCAATACAAACCACTCCACAGAAATATAAAAGATAGTTTTCCTCGTATACGAAGACGCAACTGCAAATGATCACCAGCACGTGATAAATTCCTTTGTAAGCAATCCATCATGAAGTAGGTTCGTGTAAACCACCTACACAATATTTACTATTATCTGTATTCTGCTTAAACTCATTTAATAAACATATGTAAATATAAATAACACCCACTAACTAACGAATCAAGAAGAACCATAATTTTATGGATTTTTATATGGATCTGGTTGCAATCTGTAGGTCATGTAAAGTCAATTAGTATCAAATCAAATAAATGCGACACAAATCATTGACGCGTTTAGAACGCAATATTTCAGTCATGTTTGTAAGGCGGTGAGTTTCAATTGACTCTGAACTCTTAATGATTGCTACGCAACTTCCAACGTAAGAACAGATATGCCGCAATTCGGAGTACGAAGAAGATAACGACCAACGCAATGATATCGAGGCTGTAGCTAGATTCAACCATATCCAGCTCTTCCAAAGTTGTCATGGGCGACTTAAAGTGGCAGTAGGGCGCAGAGCACTTCAATTTTGGCCGATCAAAGGAATAAGTTGCTAGAGCTGTGCCCTCAAAACCATACCTGATGTAAGAGAGATATGTGATCCATCGAAGGTAGATTGGAATCGCGTCGAATGATACGAAGAAACCGGAGAACAACAGGAATGGCACCGACATTACAGGAGCCAAGAACACGCCATTCTGCAATTATTTAGAACGCATTAATTTCCATTAGAGGAGCGTCATTGATGGTTAATACCAAGAAATAATTCAATAACTACCTGGATATTCATCGCAGCACCGACAACCAATCCCACACTTTGCGCAACAAATGATACCAAAAGACATGCGGCCAAAAACATGCCGAATCTTGCGTATTCTAATGGTTGTGATGTCATTAAATATACTATCGTCAAGTATATCACGCAGAAGATGGCTTGGAACGGCATGTCACTCACTGTTATCGCCAGATAATACGATTTTAGTGAGTACCATCTATTGAAGTTTTCTTTTAAAAGGACGGGCATTTCCAGTGGGAATGATAAGATTGTGATCGTCATGGAGGTATACATCAAGAACAACATGTTGAAGAAGAGGAAACCTAAATTGCTGAGTACTTTACCACCATCGTTACCAATATCGTAGTAGAGTGCACCAATCAGGAGACCGACCAAGATGTGCGCAAACAGACGTAAGTACATAAGAGTCTAAAATTATAATAATTAGTTAAACACATAAAAGTGTTAGAAAAGTTCGACCTACCCAATCTCTTCTGCTGAAGAGCAACGTTCTCTTCAAAATAATAAAGAATTGGTTTAATTCAGAGTTGCCATAACGTGGTTGGATCAAAGCATTCTCGTCATCATCTTCCAAGAGAGAGGAACTTGCATTTACTTGTTTCTCCAGATCAGCAATTTGACCATCTGCAAATATCAAGAAGGAATTAATATTTAGGCCTAATAAATAACCTTCCCAACTTACCTTCTTTGGAAATGTCATTAATCGCATTTTTAGGAAGTAAATTGTTCTTATCCAAACTATTAACGTTATTTGCAAACTTCTCTGTGATGTTAGAGGTATCATTCTTATTCCTGTTCTCAGCAGCAGTATAAGTCTCATTATTCAACTTCTCATCCTTCTGTTGTGAGAACTTCCCTTCACGAATATCTTGCTTACCATTCTCAATCGCGGTCACAAGTTTTTTAATATTATCACCATACTCCCCGCATGCAACTTCAATGATAAAGGAAGCTGGATTATGATATGATGGACAAGGAAGGTTCAAACTTCCCAAGAAAGGCACCAGTTGCTTCGTCCAGCCTTGGTACACGCATTCGCCATCAGCGAGTGTGTACAGTTGGTCAAACATTTCAAAGAGACGAGCTGAGGGCTGATGGATGGTGCAAATGATGGTTCGGCCACCTTGCGCCAATGTTTTCAGGAGGGAAATGCACTGATAGCAACTGGAACTGTCCAAACCAGACGTGGGTTCATCGAAGAACATAATTGGCGGGTTGCTGACCAATTCCAACGCAATAGACAAACGCTTCTTTTGACCTCCAGACAAACCACTAGTCATGGTACGTCTGTGATCGAGAAGACTGAGAGTATCCAAAATCTCGTTAATCTATGAATCATTAAGAATTACAAAAGAACAGAAAGGAAGTTTATTAATGAGCAACGTTACAATTTCTTCACGTTCTTTGGCATCTTTGTCACCAATTTTCAACTTGGCAGCAACATTCATTGCTTCATCCACAGTCAAATTGCCATGTAATTGATTGTCTTGCATAATATAAGCTGATAGTTTTTTGAAACGGTTGAGGTCTCTTTCATGCCCATTCATTAAGATTGTTCCTTGCAATCCCTCGGTTCTGAAAAAACACAAACCATATAAATGTCAATTCTGTGCGTGTAAATTAAATCCGTAAATCACATTATGAGTCATCATCATGAAGCCATTAAATCTAGCATACGTTCCTAATCCCCAACTAGACGTCAATAAATAGTAGAAGTAGAAGCCTTAAATAAAATTTAGATATATTCGTTATAAATTCCATTTCCAGCAAATATAAATAAACACAACAATAAAGTCCATTCAAAATGCATTAATAAAAATTCCGGTTTACATAACTTTCATTCTTGCTTTAAATATGTATCTTATACATTTGAATTCATACTGGAACTGGAACCCTGGAAGACATCATATAAAACATAATGACTGCAACGTCCTTTAAATTTCCGAACATCGTTAGTACGTGTCTTCGCTGTTTGTGCAACGTTCGCATATAAATGACACTATTTTAAAACAAAGAATACAAATAACCCAAAATGGGAAGCTTTATGCCTGCACGAAGTACGCTGTAATGTATATTAATAATAAAATTCGGCATTTATATTCAAGACTCCTCCAGGCACCAGAATTAAGCAGAGCCTAGTTTTGGCAAAATCGACATTAAGGCAAAGCAATTAAATCTTAATCATCTTAATTTCGCATCGAAATTTCATCAGCGTGGTGAGCATAAAAATCATCCAATTTGCATATTTTTGTTGGGTAACGCAATTCGCTCGTTGCATGTGCATCAACTAGAACTATGGTTTATGAGATGACATATGGTACACACTAAGAGCCATTCTATCGGCATGTCAAAGCAGAAATTCGATGCAAACAACATTTTGATAAACAAGGATAGACTGCGACGAAACCGGTGAATAGAGTGCATCGATTCTGTCAAACCACGATTTAATTGCACGCAAATCTAATGAAATTGGTCGAGATAGACTAGCCCATAAAATGTAGATTGCAACGAAAATATCTTTATCAGAGTTTCTACGTTCATCTGGTTGATGAGTGGTCATGTTATCACCATCGTCATATTGCTCACATTAAACATTACCCATGCACTGATAGACATTGAGTATATTAAAACAAATGTACATTTCACAAAAAGAAGCTTCGTACGTCACATACATTCCATGCAATTTATGCACACAGTAACTTATGTACAATCAATGACATCCTCGTATGCAGCAAAAAGTAATTTAATTGCATAGTCGACAAACGTGGGTAAGACCAGTAAATTCAAACTTCAAGTGAGTATGCGGTTGTCAACTTACTTATAGCCGGTGAGAATATTGAGCAGCGTTGATTTGCCAGCCCCAGACGGGCCCATAATGGCAATGAGTTCGCCAGATCGAAGCCTTCCGCTTACGGACTTCAAAATAACTTTGTTTGCTGCAACAACAACGCAAGAACAAATCAGTTAGTTTGTTTTTTTTTTGGAAAGATTTTATTCAAAGCCATATATGCGGAATTGATCGGTAGATTCGTTTTAATTTCCTGCCTTTCAACATTGGTATCATGGCCAAAACAAGTGAATGATTTTAAAGAGGGACAACGCAGTAAAAACTTAATGGTCATGAAGACCGCAATTAAACATGAAAAACTGGTTTTTTACACATTTCTACAACGTGGAAGATTTTTGTGACAATTCAAGAGGCAGGCTGAATTTATTACATTTATTGGGATATTAATTAGAATGAAATTGGATTATAAATTGCCTTGAATTAAAGTATATATTTATACCAAGTGCTCGACCTTCTCATGAACATAATAGATATTTTGCAACCCAAAAAAATGTAACGGTGAATCAATAGAAATCTGTAAAAACTAAAGATGAGGAAAGTGTCACTTCAGATTTTTCGCTCATCATTGCACAAGGCCCTAGAAAAATATCAGCAGCAAACAAATATTGTATGCAATAAACTAGGAGATGTTTGATGCACACTACTGGGCTACTAGCGTCTATGGGCTCAAGGCAAACAAGCCGAAAACGTCATTAATTACAAAACCAGAAATTATAGAAACATAAAACAACCGAGTCATGCAACTGGCAAATCGTCAGTTGACATCGATTACACGTTACAATAAATTGTAAATCCTTTCTCAATGTTTCACAAACATGGTTAATAGACATCATTATTTGGCGATTATCACAGGCACGTGTGGCCTGGTCTAGTTGAATTTATGGCGCCTAGTTACTACCTAATTATATGCACTATCTATTTTTCCAATATGTGGTTGAAAAACTAATTGAAAATCATCACGGTAATGATATTGTAGATATAAGAAATTTGAAGAATTAGAACGATTACTAAGTACTACGTAGTAAAAGTGGATGTTGGACTTTGTACTCATGAGTTGAATACAAGGGGAAACATTAAATTATTTATTATTATTTGTAAAACAACCGAGAAACAGATAGACTCTATTTCAAATCTATTAATTTGAATCATGTACTAACTAAAAGAAGTGAATAAGATGACGTTATTTGAAACAATCAGTAATCTCCACGCTGGAGTAATACAAAGCAACAAAAAATCTTCCACGTGATTCATGTTTCTACGGTAGATCGATTCACAGTAAAACGACAGCGCATTTCAGCGCTATTGCATTTTTTATAAATTAAGCAAGTACTACTTCTACTTGTATTGTATTTCATTGCTTGTTGCGGTGCTGCAGGGAATTCACTTTGTTCCATCTTGAATCGAGCGTGTTTTGTCCATATCATTTACTCCATTTACGCAGTGAGTATGCAACTACAAGCACTGTTGCCATTTGTATTCAATCGTGTTCTATTGTTTTATAGATATACTCACTCTTTCCTTGCTGGACGGTGTAGGTCAGATTCTCGAAGGCTAAATCCACTTTGGGCCTTTTGGGAAGATGGGTGAGCGTCTTGGGCTGCGACGGCACGATCTGCACCTTCACATCCGGGTTCCTGCTTTTCAACAACAAACTGTCAGTGGCCATATCGGCCGGGCTCTTTTCCACAATCATCTTTTGGGTGCCTGCGCTAGCTCTAACGTACTATCCGTCCACGGTAGATGATATAAACAAAGCGCACTGCACAAGCCTCAACGCACAAAACGCAGCGAAAATGGTAGTTAACAACCAGCGCGACGACGTCCGCCTGGCGAATGGACTGTGGCACAGCGAATCATCCCGGATAATATACGAACGTGCCTCATGTAAACTTTGATATTTGATTGGAGGGACTTTGTATTTTTGTTCGGTGAGCTCGGTCTCATCGCAACATTGCGAGCAGCTGAGTGCATGCTGCTTTGTCGAGAGAAGAAAACTCGTGTATGAACACGAACTGCACGCATACAATCGGATTTATTTAGACCTTGAGGCGCGATTGCGCACGTGTGGACACTTGGTGTATTTAAGGTGGTATAAAGTTAGCACTGCATAATTGAACCAAATCGTAGAATTTATTCAAACCCAGAATAGAGTGCTATCCAGGAAAAAATAGGAAATTGAGAGAAAAGAAAGAAATGTTTCGATAGAGCTGTAGCATAGCCAATTTGTTACACACAGCTCAAAACATGATCAACTCAGGCTTTGACTTCAACAATCTTGATACAACTGGTTGATCTTGAGCACTTTTTATCAAAATGGTGTGCAAACCAAGAGGAGTGAAAGCATCAAAGTAATGTGGTCCATGCTTTTTAAACATTGAACCGTTTAAATGCAACTTTCCTAAATATCTAACTTTGATTTAGCAACCGCATCCAATCGTATTTCTCCGCCTGTTTCAACAACGCGCAAATAACCTTGAAATGAAATCTAAAAGCATTCAACTTATGTGAGGAGCACGAATAACTCAACAAAGCGAGCATATGAAATAAATTTGTTTATTTTACCTTTTGGCTTTCTCACAATTCGAAATTGATTACGAAATACGCGTTTCAATTAATTTTACAGCCCATTATAATAAGCAATTGTACAAAATCGAAAAATCTCAAGAGTTTACAGATAAGTGTGACGCAATAGGATCAAAGTTATGGAATCAAACTGGAAGTAAAGGTACTAACTTACAATTGATTTGTTTCGCCAAATTCAATGCAAGGTGCATTTTAGTAAGAGGAGAGTGTCAAATGATTGAATTGGGTTTTGATTAATTAATTATTGCTAATCTCTGGGACTCACCAATCGCAATCTTATCGCAAATGAACAATGGAATCTATTTGCTCGTGTCAATCATACACGCAATGTGTTTGAATATAGCAAGCGCATATTACGTACGAGAAAAATGCTGATTAGAGGCGGTCAAATGACTCAACAACAGTGATTAGAATTTAAGGAGGTTGAAGTTTACAGCGATCATAGATTAGCGAAATCATAATGTTCGGTGCATATTTCCGTCTCTTACAAAAAGGGTTTCCAAGCTAACATTGCAATATTGTGCATGGAAACGTCTGAATAAATCTAATAAGAATTTGCTGTCATTGCATGATTGTAAGACGAATTTATTTCTCGGTTAAACTCGATGACAATGATGAATGCGATGAATGCTCATGGCGTACTTGAATGCTTGACTTATGACCTGTGCTTGTTTTGCAAGTGGCAGTCTCGAGAAATTCGACCTACTCGTACAACACGATGATGTTAATAATAAATTACCCAGTTGGAAAGTAATGCAAGGTAATGTATAAAAACCACACGAACCCTTTATGCAGGAGAATCTGGTAATTCGATTCCATGTTCGTCAGCATCTTGAATATCGTATAAATTTCCTCGCGATGCACAATTAATTCTAGAATTGATACACTGGCAGGTTAAACATTGATAGCACCATACAACATCAATAATTGTTGTAATTATATTCCCCTTGGAGTCAACAACTGTGAGGACACCGTGATATCTTGACGCCGCTGCTGATTTCTCTTGACTAAACGAAAATAACCAAAAGAACTCAACAAAATCTTGCGGGAGTGCAGAAAGTGAGAGTTGGTGCAAGTCAAAAATGTGGTGGCTTCGTTGAATTATGTTTATGAACGAAACGTCAGCTTAATCAATTGCGCAAGAAGGTCGTTATGGTGGATAGAAAGGACTATCCAGTTATTGCTGTTTTATATGAATTATTACTTCATCGTTCTTACATGCTATCATGTGGCTTAGCAAGAAGTAAATGCAGGTTGTAAAACTGTAGGTAATTCAGTTCCTGGATGTGAAACATTATATTTTGAGGTAAACAGTAGTGAACTGTGCGTTTCCAATTGGAATGTTTGTAATTTATTGATCTCACATGAAGTTGCCACGTATTTAGCTTAATATATGTTAAGGAGGTTTAATAAACAAAGTGGAAACTTAGAAACTGCAATAACTTCATGCAACTCTGCTCTACTGGCATTAAAATGATTAAAGTTTGACTGCGAGTTCGTTCACCTACTGTTTGTATACTGGGTTGCATAGAGTAAACACATATTTACTGATTTTTCAAAATTAACATTTACGTTGGTTTTAAACATTTTAAACTTATGTCAAACTCCCATAACTTTCAAAAAGAATATATTTTATTAATCTATGAGTAACTATAAGATTTATCATTGTAGGATGTTTAAGATTACTATAAATTAAGTTTCTTAATCTAATTGAACTCCTAATAGTTACTTTTCTTTTCAGAATTGGTTTTCTACCTGAAATATACCGAATATATGGTTCAGATGCATGAAAACACTTTTTATTTTGCTTTTCTCTATTCTCATATGATTGATGACAATGTTGCAGATTAGCTAAGAGGTGGAACGGGTGGAACTTAGTTGTTTACACCTCCTATCTTCACTTTGGTTGGTTAAAAATGACCCAACCATGTTGGGCTCTTTTGTTCGTTGTCCTTGAAAAAATCAAATCTTTATAAAACTTATAAAACAAAATAGCTTCAATCGGCACTTGCTACTTCTTATGTTTTGCATTGGAAACATTGTAACCATTCTCAAGCACCTTTAGTAATTGTCTTTTATTACCTATCTAAGTTTACAACCATCCAATTTCATGTAACTACATTGTTGTTGCAATAAAGCAGCGTACTGATTGTCCTCTCAAGGTAAAAGCAAAATATTTGTGACCCAGCGAAGAAATTCGACCAAAACAAAATTGTAGCATCATCGTCGTCTGCACTGGATCGCAAAAGGTTAACAGCCTCGGCGTCTCCTGGCGTTTCTTCACCTGTTTCGTGCGCGTTGGTCCGCAGCGTGGCCCGGCCCTTGCCGGATGGAATACAATGACCTATAAGCGTCCTTTAGTCAATTTGAACTTACAGAGTTGTGGGACTTGTGGGTCTTGCGTACGCGGCTGCCTCGAAGGAATCTAGTGCCCGACTGCTCAATTTAACGGTACTGCTTCACATTGATATACACCATCGGTACCTGGGTTCTTTGAAGGGTAATTATTTGCAAATTCTTGTTTGGAGGAAGTTATAAAATTTGAAGGTTTAAATATTAATGCGTCGACTTTGTTAAGTCATGCAGGAAGTAAGGAAAGAAAATAAAAAAGGGATCTCTTCAAAGAGTTGGGATACTAATGTGGGTGCATTGTACAAGTGCACTAGTCACGTCTTAATCTTCTCACAATAATCTGCACGGGCATCAAGTGTATAATGTTCTTTGACCATAGAATTTAACGAAATGTCTTTTCATTCATGGAAGCAGAAATTATTCATCCAAATTGTTCTAGTTGGACCCAATCAGTTTGGTGTTAACGTTGCCTGAATAGTGTGATATCTTCACACTTACTTTAATTCCTTGCAAGGCATAAGAAAAGAGACAAAGTGAATTTGAATGCCTCAATCCTTGAAGCCCTGGGCCATGTGCGCGGCGTCCTCTCGCCTTGCCAAATTGGCACACCCGCACGTGCCGCACATGTACGCAGCGGCGGCGCGCCGCCCGCCATCTCGCTATCGATCTCTTTCCGTTGCCGTTGTCTGCGACCGCCTCGCAGCAGCCCAGCAAGACCGCGACGCCAAAGCACAGCTTACCGCGCCGAGCTGCTCTGAGGTATGCATCGAAAGACCCAAGTCGGAACAACTTTCAGATGCGAGTGATGCGAGTAGTTACGGCCAAGACCGCAATGGCGAAGGTTCTCGCGTACCTTTCTCACGTTAGGCACTAGTCGCACCTTTCCCAACGGAAGCCCAGTCGATTTGCAGCGGATGCGCGGCGTGTCGCCTTTCTTCGCGTAGTTATGATATAGCAGGGCTTCTTTGTGGTGTGTCTTAAGAAGTGAGTTGATTGAAAGTGAAACATGACCTAAGCCAACACAAAGGGATTATCGCTACTAGGAGTTGAAAGGGTTCTTGGGGTAAATGATTAGTATTCGCAAGCTGCAAACAAAAAGGAAGCTTACAGGGGTAAGTTGATGGTGGTTGTACAAACCATCTATTAAACTACAACTAAAAAGGGATTGTATATAGAGGAAACTACAATAGCGGCTTTGGGGGGAAGTAAAAATAATAAAAAACCAACAAATTGTATTTGAAACCAGTTTAGACTTAGAGAGAATGTTAATGTTTTAAGATATCCATAAATCCATGCCGTTGGTATTTCGTGATCTACCCACTCGACCAATTAAATTTATACCTCAATAAACCCTTTAATAACGATACATGTTTTTGTTTACCGTCTAAGCGTCTTGCGCAAGCGTGCTATCGCGGAATGCCAACACATTCCACACGCGTCTTTACATCTTGCGTTTGCCAACTGTGCCTTCTTCAATTGAACCCAGAGTAAAGAAATCATCTTACCTGTTCTCGGCTATTCACGATTTGGGACAACAACTTGCATAGCTCAAGTTGATTACTAACTACCATGGCGAGGCACTCTTCTTGATGGTACAAACAAGTGCAAGTGATTTCTGCATAATCCTAAAGCAATTCGTTTCAGTATGCCATCTGGCTAGCATAGATAGCTAGGGCAAATTGTTTTCCCTCGTTGTAGCATATAACCAGCTATTGTCCATCTCGCTGCTGGCATGTAATTGATTCCTTACCTGAGACGGACAATTCGTAATAGGCTTACTGTAGTTGTTCCATTGCTTTGTTTCTCTCAGAATGCATTGCTGCGGTGTTGTAGACTTGTAGAGCTGACCATTTGGTGGGAAAGGTACTAAGAAGAGTAACATTCTTCCGACTGTGGAAATGTAACTTTACGGATTCAGTGGGCTTCATGGCTATACATCCAAAGTTGGGTTTCAAATAATGTGAGAATTCAAGAGAATGCGGGTGATAGAATTATTCAGCGCAAGCTGAAGGCAAAGGGCATCATAACAGGCAGGTGGAAAGTGATTAACTACCCAACTAGCAATGAAGTTTCAAGAAGGCTAATTACAAGGTAAACTTCAACTTTCCTGTCTGGAAATTTAAGTGTAATTCAAAACAAAACAAACTTTATTTTTTAAGTAGTTAATATTTGCATTTCGAATTGTTTTCCGACCAGATAACAATTCTAATTCATTACAACATCTTGCAATTGCAGTATTTTTAATCACAGAATAATTAACTTTTCTTTTCACACGCATGTTAAAAACCAGGATCTATTATGATGAAAGAAAACTGGTGTAAAAGTGAATACAAGTGGAATACTAAGTAATTTCATTATGTGAACGACACTCCAAAGAAGGTATCTTAACGAAATTGAAGGTTGAAACACGAATGCAAATGAATTTCAATCTTGAGTTTCTTCTGACACGGCATAATTCACAATAGGTCAGAGAAGTGTTACAATTTGCAGATAGCAATATTTAGTATAAAGGTTTACTTTTAGTGTGCTCCTTGCGGAAAAACAACTATGAGGAGAGGAACAAACTGGATTTCCTACGATTTATTATTTCTAAGCCATGCAACAAACTCTTTTGGTATGTTGACCATGTGGCTATTTTTAACACTTACTGCAACACTTATTAGACTACTGCAAACATGGAAAATGTATATATGAATGTGAATATTCAGCAACTATGTGTGATATTTAGTTAGGTAGTCTTAAGTAGGAAAATATTATGGTTGTTTTCTTGTGCATGTCCGGATTTCCTCCCGCACACAATTACTATTGTTGTTTTGAATCAAGATTGCTTTATCTACGTTTAGATAAGTCTTGCACAATGCTGCATAAATAATGTGGACGATTTTACAATAAAGAACTTCACTAAGTCAAGTTCCAGACTCAGATTTTATTACAATTGTCAAGTGATATTAGAAAAGTGAGCATTGATTATTCAATAATTGTATTATCTAAGTGAAGTAAATACCAGGAAGATAAGTGAGTGAGTGAGATCCAATCTTACTTGAACGAAAACCAAGCTTGATCTTAGAACTTGAGGACACTGGGCATGAGTTATTGCGAAATATTTCTAGTTGTGGTGTTTATTTTGAGACGGCATAGAAATTTGTAAGTCAACGTGGGTTAAGTTAGTTGTGCCAAGTTGCAGCAATTCTGTATCTTCTTATTTGCCGTTTTATAAAAATAGTTTTTATCGATGATATGCAAATTGGGAGGGTTTTGTTGAAGCTTTCTAACCATGGCATTATGTTTACGACGAAGAATCGTTCAGAGCAAACCAAAGTTCTCAATTTAAAAAGTTTGTTTTCCTTCTATTTTTAGTTTTAGCCTCCAGTCTGTCTAAAATCAACTTCTTCATCATTCAATTTTAAAGCCGGGTATGCCATATCCAATTATCACCAAAGACGCAAATGAAGTCACCGAAACATCTATCTTAATTACCTAGAAGACAACATGTTTGACATAACTGAGACATATTGCAGGCACCTGGAATTAATATGAAGCCAATTTTCATCATAAATATGCGTTTTAAATCACAACTTATTATTTATTTCAAGATTTTAAATATGCAATCATAGATCCAGTTGGAAAGATTCATCTCTAATTGTAATTAATTAAATGAATGGGCCATTAATGGGCGAATTACAGAAAAAAACCGGAATCAATTAATATTAAATGAGAACAACTCTGCGCTCCTTGCTAGAAATAATTATTAATTGATCCATATTTTCTCTTATACGCGTCTTGCTTGCTAGCCTTTTAATAAGTTCCAATAATAAATCACTTCCCTACCATTTATTTGCATTATGAGATCATTTCCGCTGAGAATGTTACCACATATGCATGAAAAACATGTAAAAACTTCAGTCAACATCTCTTTACTGTAGAAAGTCTCAAGCACTAAATTTGAAATTGGTATTTTTTCGTTACCTTCTCAAAGTGGACTGGGCAAGCTTCCAATAAATGCCAAAAGAGGGTGAGCACAGGAGTAGAAATGAAAAGACTCTAGCTTATCACTGAGTTCAACTTATGAAGGGCTGTAATTCTTTGTTTCAGCTCAAAAGCATTTCTTTCAGGGATCTCACGAGATTTAGAGCATTTCCAAATAGCGCATGAATGGTGAATGTATTAAAGAGTTAAAAGTGTTCAAATTGGCGTTGGATTTATTAACTCCAACATGATGGGTACGCATGCTCAAAATAAATTGAAGCGAAGCGATTTACTCTTTGTGTTTAATACGCGTGTGAATACAAAATTTCATATTGCATATTGCATATTCGTGCTCCTTAATTATTTGTTGCCTCCGTTGAAATACCCGAACTACAGTGGTTTCTTCCCCGCCCGCATTCAATCAATTTACATTTATTAAAGGACTTGATTGGTAGTGCTGTATTGAATACAAGGCGGTAATAATAATTTCGTTGAGATTGACGTACTCAGGGGCGCGGCTCTTGCTAGGTCACGTTGCCCTCTACATATCGATCGATGGTGAACACGCTCGCTCGGGCGCCATGGAGTTCCAGCACCGCCAACTCCCTACGGTCTGCATTTATCCGTGGGGTAGTGTCCAGCTAGTCTTCTTCATAGTAAAATAGTAATTCCTTTTCAGGCACAAAGCCATACGAAAATAAATAACCTGTCGCCCTACACTATAATTTACTCAATTTAAACGACCACCGGATATTATTTTCTCAGGCTTGCGATATTTTCACATCAAATTATGTCGATGGCTATGGCAACTATGCAGGTAGGAGACGATCCTTTCTGGTATGCAGTAGTAAACATTCTGGAACT
The DNA here is from genome assembly GCA_027574925.1 of Ecitoglossa quadriceps. Lineage (NCBI taxonomy): Eukaryota > Metazoa > Arthropoda > Insecta > Coleoptera > Staphylinidae > Ecitoglossa > Ecitoglossa quadriceps. The sequence continues at coordinate 6,803,737 of JAODGC010000001.1, read as the reverse complement.
AATTGTTGCCAGTAGTACCCCTTAAGGCTATGCACTCCACATGTATTAATAATACCGACATGCCTGTCATATATGATCAACCCAATTGATCGGCTTGCGACTCATCCATGATCATACATATACGCAATGCTTGATTTCCCAGGTGGCGTGAGCACAAAAACCTCCGCGTTGTCGCCCTTTCCACAGTTAGCCAGGATGTGACCTTTGCGGGTGCACCGTAAACACCGAAATAGATTCCTCGTATTGGAAACTAGTGCTCTAAGCACACATCATCTATATGGGGTACATAACAATGCTGCATTAAACTGCAGGTTACAGGATTAAGTATATTGACCTGTGCTTTTGTACGGCTGCAGAGCTAGGTTTGATATGGATTGGGACGCCCAGGATTTGCGAGGTGGGAGGTTACGTTTTCCCCCGCGCTCTGACGTCATCTGGACCCTACCCATGACGTCAGTTTGCATTAAAATCGATCGGTGGCGCAGGCACGCTCCTTTTGAAATTAACCATGCGCGAATTCAATTAAATTAAGTTCAACTAACCGAAGTAACATGAATTAATTGGTAAATATGTTATTGGACCACATTAAGTTCGGGCTTTACTCTATAGACTCTATTTTAATTCTGTAGGGTGTTATAGTGATATACAGAGATTTAATCAGAATTCTTTCAAAATATTGAGAGATAATAATCTGCGAAGATATCAGTAACGAAAAACGATCAGTATGTAGTTGTAACGTTTTGAATGTTTCTGAAATGCTGGCCGCGAGCCGGGGCGGTCGGTCGATCAATATGTCGAATAGAAACCAGGGCGGTTGGCGGCGGCTTGAGCGTTAGGGTTGTTGTGCGGCGCTAGCGCGATTGCGCGGGGTGCGGGTACGCGTCGTCCTGCTGTGGCAAATCGCGCGCGCAGAGCACAACCGTGGGTTGTGCAGAAACTAACCCGGCTGCACGACGTCGCCTGTGCGTTCGCTTTGCTTCTCCCTCGTGTAACCCCGTGTTATTATCGTTACTCCACCGTGCTGCATTTTTCTAGTGCATTACCAATAATTAACAGTTGCTTGCTTTCCTACAAGTGATTCGAGTGATGTGCTTGCCCTGGCTTCCAATTGAACACTTGCCCTGGCTTTGATTACGATCCTAATTTGAAGTGCGTGTGCAAACAGAAATGATTCACCCCAATCAGTAGCAAACATAAGTTGCGATTGCCTTGATTCTACTAGATTCGTGTTGCTTACAAATTGGGATTTTAAATGTGTCTATGAATGAGCTTGGGAAAGTCAATGCAACGATAAAGTGGATCGAGCGCTGTATAAGGTGTGTATGCATGCTAACGAACTAGGTATGAAGTAACTATTAATGCACTACTCCAATATGTCATTTATGCAGCATGTACCTGCAGTCATTATTTATAAGTGGCGGTCAAATCTCTGCGGTTACTTAGGAAAGTTTCGAAAACACGCCCTAATGTTCACGGGAGACTTATGATCTGCCAAATTCAAAAAAAAAGAAAGTCCTTATAAATTAGGTGAAGTCATTCTTTCAAATCATCCCAGTTTAATTTTTCTGATCATCGTAAGAAAAATGTACTTTTGTAATTTTGTAATTTTGATCCCAACTTCCTCCCAACATGAATTTCAAACAAAACCATATAAATCAAGGCATAAGCATCAATAAACGATGTCCTTATGGTGTGTTGGGGACCTAGGAGTACTAAAAATAAATATTTAACTCACTGCCAGCAAGCTAGGATATACTCTAGGTATTTTACGACCAAAGTAATGTAACTAGTTTGGTACTTCATTAAATTTGTTATCATGACGCTGCTTCCATAATACCAATCCATCCAATAAACATGGTTTTTCATGCGCCACTTTTTTTCCAGCACGACCAGCAGCAAAGATGCGCTAGCTAGAGGTATGGGACCGACGGAATGGGTATGTGTACTGACCCAGGGGTCAATTCTCGTCAACCGACAGGCTGTGCAGTGATACTGCTCATTGTTGCCTTCCTCGCTTTACGTGCGCACGAAGGTATGTAGACCATATCCACGAAATGCTTGGCTTGCATCTAATGGTTACTTTCTCTCAGGTTTGTGTTTCCAAGATGCTGTGCATATCACAGCAATATTGGGTGAATCCGTGGTGTTCAACTGCCACGTGGAGTTCCCCGAAGGACACCCAGTGCCCTATGTGTTGCAATGGGAGAAGAAGGTAGGCGAAACGGTACGATTTCACAACCTCTCTCAGCACCACTACTAAGCGTACTTACAACCTAAGTACCTTTATTGTATTTATACCTCTTTCTGGTGATGGCCATATGGTTAAATTACGCTGGTAACACTCCCTGAGATCCCCCAAGGAAGATGGAGTGTTGCTAGAATTGTGTGTCGATTACCTCGTGTGAACAGCCACGGCGGTTTTGAGTTTAAAGCGTAGAATAAGTTTTGATGGCATTTTTGCGTATTGGTCTATTTTTGAAGTTCGATTGGTCACCATCCAGGAGATTCGAAAGAGCTTTTGCATGTACTTTTCTTTTCCATTAGCACTTTGACTTTGATATTTCATTGAAACACTACAGATATGCAACACGATCACTTCAATCCTTTCTCTATGCTTTACTTGTAACCAATACTAAGTGGATTTCGATTTTTATAAGTATTGGATGGGCTGCATGTTTAGATAGATTGCTTGATGAATTCGTGATGTTTGTTGTGGTTTGGAATCGTTTTTGATTGGCCCCGTGGTTCGAGAGAATTTATTAGTAATGTCAAATTTTCCATCATATAGGGGCAGGATATTCCTATCTATATATGGTACGAAAGCTATCCAACTCATAGCGGCCCTGGTTACGAAGGTCGGGTTGCTAGAGTTCCGGCTGACTCGCCATATGGTGCGGCTTCGCTTAACCTGACCGATATTCGCGAGTCGGATCAGGGCTGGTAATTATGATGTCTTTCTTTGAACTTGAGCAATTTGCATATGCCTGTGTTGATATATAGGTACGAATGTAAAGTGGTTTTCCTCAATCGATCTCCGAATGGCAATAAAAAGAACGGAACTTGGTTCCATTTGGATGTACACGCGCCGCCACGCTTTATAGTGACGCCGGAAGATGTAATCTATGTTAATTTGGGGGACGCCATAATACTCAACTGTCAGGCGGAAGGAACCCCAACGCCTGAAATACTGTGGTATAAAGACGCTAATCCTGTAGAACCTTCTGGTAGCATAGGTAAACTGACATACCCTTATCATTAACTGGCATCTAGACGAGTATGTTTGCGTTTAGGCATTTTTAATGATGGCACCGAATTGCGCATATCCAATATTCACCATGAGGATATCGGCGATTACACCTGCATCGCGCGGAATGGAGAAGGGCAGATATCACACACAGCGCGTGTTATTATTGCCGGCGGAGCGGTTATCATGGTTCCGCCAACCAACCAGACAAAGCTGGAAGGCGAAAAGGTGCAATTCAATTGCGAGGCAAAAGCGCTGCCTGGCAATGTTACAGTCAAGTGGTATCGCGAAGGTGCTCCAGTTAAAGAGGTTGCTTCGTTAGAGACACGCGTCACAATACGACGAGATGGCTCTCTGGTTGTGAATCCTGTTAGCGCTGATGATAGCGGTCAATATGTTTGCGAAGTGAGCAACGGAATTGGAGAACCACAATCAGCGTCGGCCTACTTAAACGTGGAATGTAAGATGAGAAACATAACCTGAACAAATTGAAAAAATGAAATCTTGGATGTCACTGAATATGCATGCATTGAAATGGTATCTGGAGTAGTTTAGAGCTTCCTCCAGCAGGCACTCTACTTTCAGAATCCAGTTATGCTCAGCCTCTCAAGACTCCCAAGTTTCCATTTTTCAGCCTCTATGTGTTGAGGGAGCCTTAGAAAGTCCTGATTTAATACATTTCCATTTAAATAATGCCTTCTTTCGCAGATCCTGCAAAAGTTACTTTCACGCCGACTATTCAATATTTGCCATTTCGGTTGGCCGGCGTGGTGCAATGCTATATCAAGGCAAATCCTCCCCTTCAATACGTTACGTGGACCAAAGACAAACGACTGCTTGAACCATACCAAACGAAGGACATCGTGATAATGAATAATGGTTCGCTGCTATTTACACGCGTTAATCAAAACCATCAGGGCAGGTACACATGCACACCGTATAATGCTCAGGGTACACAGGGTTCATCCGGGCCGATGGAGGTGCTGGTGCGTAAGCCGCCAGTGTTCACAATTGAACCTGAAAGCATGTATCAGCGCAAAGTGGGCGAGACGGTGGAAATGCATTGTGATGCACAAGAGGCCGAAGGTACGCAAAAACCGAACATCGAGTGGCAACGACGCGATGGCACGCCACTGCAGAAGAATCGCATTCGTACCACGGGCGGAAATATAACCATTGAGTCCCTGCGGCGTTCCGACTTCGGCTTTTATCAGTGCGTTGCGTCCAACGAAGTGGCAACTATAGTCTCCACCACACAGTTAGTTGTGGAGGGCACACAGCCACATGCCCCGTATAATCTAACTGGCACCGCATCGGAGTTTGCCGTTACTCTAGGTTGGCTACCGGGATACAGTGGAGGGCCGGATTACAAGCAGGATTACACAATTTGGTATCGCGAGGCGGGAGTGTCCGAATGGTCTACCATACCAGTCACACCCTCGGGAAGCACTCAGGTGACTATAAATCGATTGGCGCCCGGCACCACCTACGAGTTTCAAGTGGTCGGCAAGAACGCTCTAGGGGACGGTATGATGAGTCAAATTATCACTGTTCGAACATTGGGTAAGCATTCTGTTCTCTTTGCTCGATTTATGTCACTCTGACAAACATAATTGACTTACTTGATGACTGCATACATGCCCATACCACACTGTAAACGCACTGGTTTTTGCTAACTGTACTGAACTTGCCTTTCATAAAATGCTAACTCTTGGATAAGAAGTGGGATTACCTTATAAAGTGCAAGTTACTCCGACTCCCTTCATGCCTGCCGCTAGCGACTCCGGTAAGCTACATCTCTGGCATGGATAGAATACTTGTGTGTAGATCCTTTCTCTCTATTTTACTTGATCGATTGCAAGTCCCTGACTCTTGGATTACTCCCCCCCCAAAGCACATAATTCAGTACAGAATGACCATTTGCATATCTACACTGAAGGGTTTTGTTTTTTATTGTACTTTATTTGCAGATGTTTTAGATTATAGTATTGTTATTTTACCGACGGATTCGACTGGTGCCGTTTATGTTCCTCCAGTTTTGAAGCCGAAAGGTACTTATGAGATTATAGCTGTTCTGCTTCCCTTTCAAAATTCATTCTGTGCTGAATAACGCTTATGCTAACTCTTGAGACGCCATGCTATTGTTTGTATACTTTATTCTGCTGCATAGTACAGGGATTGGAATAATATTTGCCCGTTTATTATCCCGATAGGCCCCAAGCCTGGTATTCCTAGGAATTTAACTGTCACGGAAATTGCAAATGGCTTCATGATCAGTTGGCAGGCACCACTTGAGCGGGCCAATCTCGTACAGTACTATACAATTAAGTACCGCACGGATGGTCCATGGAAGAATTTAAACAAGAATTCAATCCGACCAGTAGATACAAATTATTTAGGTGAGTAATCTACGAGTGGAAATAAAAGGGGATGCCAATAAAATGGGTTGTTTGTTTGAATTGCAGTTAAGAATTTGGTTGGCGGTCGAACTTACTATTTCCGAGTGCTGGCAAACTCATTGAAGAGCTACGAGAGCAGCGAAGAAGTTAAGTTCCCGGTGCCTGCCAGAGTTAAGCACAAAGCCATTACAGCCGGCGTTGTCGGTGGCATTCTTTTTTTCATCGTAGCTATAATATTGTCAGTTTGCGCCGTCAAGATATGCAACAAACGCAAACGACGGAAACAAGAGAAAGGTAAGTTGGGAAACTAATCAATTGACGGAATAATTTCAACTTTGAACATGGTCATGAGAGACAGCAATTTAACTTTTCCTCATTCCCATTTTAGCATACAACATGGTAGCTTGCCGTATAACGGACTCGAGAAATGGAGGTGGTACAACGGAAAGTCAAGTGCCTTTGAAAAAGTAAGTGCAATGAGTCTTTCATCAACCACACAATCTTCACAACCATCTTGGTATACAACACAACTTACAACACAATTCTGTAGAAAACATTATTCTCCGGCACTAAAACAAGTGACTATTGCTAGCAATCAATATAATACCTCATGTGTATACTGTACCGACTAATAATTAATTACTTTGTTTGCCGAATGAAGCAAGTGAAATTGTGTTGTTATCTTATAGGACGGTTGAGTCAGAGTCCTATCGAGATTACGAGAGCGTGTTTATAATTCCTGGGACAAGCGTTGACAACAACCGTAAGCGTCAATTGAGCGCGGATCCGCTAGACAGTGCGACCAAATTATAAATAATACCCCTTTGTTTTCAAACCACCATACGCGATGAGATGCCATGGACGATGATTGCGTGATATTGTTGCAATAGATAAAAGACGCGCCGCGATTTTTCATATTTATAGCGAACATAAGTCGAGCGCTCGAATAAAATGTGAGAGCCTTTTTCCATCAGTCGTTTGATGTTCCGTAGAATTCCGTAGAGAGATCCCCCCAAGTTGTGGTTACTAGTTTATTTCGCCCTTGTTCATGCATTCAACGTGCACATTTGAAGTTATTGATCGGCTTTGTACCATTTAAGGTCGCATTTGACGGTGGAAGCTGTTATTATAGATTCTTGTAATAGTTGATATTGGCGTATTGTGAACACCAGTCATGAATACCGATGAGAATGCGATTCGGACACTATAGCTGTGGTGGGTTCACAATACGCATTAATTTTGTATTAAGTGTGCTTCATTGGTTCCTGGAATGGCGATCTTTAGGGTCGTGCTGTCTATGTTTTTGGCAATTAAATGATTTACGATCTACTTGCCGGATTAGTCTGCATTCAATTTCGTATTTTAGTAAATTTCCAATTTGGCACGTGTTTACTAATTAATCTTCATCATCTGTCTATAGTACATAATTAGTTTTCATTTCTAAGAGATTGATAAATTTGGTCGAAATAACCAAATAATTGCAAATCTGAGTTTCTGTTTTAGAAACGTCCTCGTGAATTGTAGAATCGTTAAGCAATTTCGTAGTTATTGCGGATGTTTAAAAAAGTATCATATTTATCAATCTGGTCACACACACACTACCCACACAGATAATGTTTGATGATCGTGATTGTAATACTCTTCTTTGTCAGTCTCTGATCCCAACAATGTGTTAATGCCCGCCCGCTCGCGTGGAACAGGAGGAAAAAAGGTGAAGGGATTCGCTGAGAACACATCCGATCGCACTATCACATGTGTTTAAAAGTATACAATTACTTGCGCACGCTTATTACTTCATTGCCCTACATTTGTTCTTATACTTTACCAAGCATATTGAATTCCGAGTCGATCCTTTCCGGTTTATGTATTTTGATGTCCAGTTTTATTATGTCCACTACTTCCACTGCCATTTAAGCTCATTTCAGACATTGAGCCCATGAATTCTCTGCAAAAAAAAAAAGATTGTTATCGGTCCCTGCATGCTGACAACATGATTTGATTGGAGTTTTTTAAACAATGCGTGATCCGTTTTAGTTGATTGCAGTTTGGAATGCGATGTTTGTTTGCATTATTAATTTCTTGCACATGAGACCTAAGCACTAATTGTTTTGTTTTGAGTTTAGACTTAGAAAAGGCCGAATACCAGGTGTAAGGGCCATGCACTTCGTTTTTAATTGGGTTTGGCCGAAAGACCGCTGCCGCTCCGGTAGTTCTATCAGCTGGCACCCGGAGTACCTTCAAACACCATCAAAGTCCCTAGCTCGAATATCACGAACAGCAGACGGGCGATTTGTGTTGGGTGATGCCTCCCTGCGAGCCGACAGCATATCCAATCTATCCAGCAGCGATGACGGCGGATTCTTGTCGCGGCGGTCAACGCTGCCCAATCGAGCGTCGTGGCGCAAACCTCTCATCGGATATCCAAGCGAGCTGAGCCTGAGATCCGACGCATCGGGTGAGAGTGCTCGAGTGTTGGCGCGGTTCATAGCTGGCAATCATCAGCACTATCCCATGAAGCCAATACCGACAATCTACCATCCGCAGCAGATTCAATCCAGTTCACCAGCCGCCTCTAGTGCTCTTTTGCTCTCACCATGGACGCCAATGTATTTCAGTGATCTCAGTTCAGTGCACCACACGAGCAGTGCAGCCATTTCCTATCCTACGCCGCCTGGTTTCGTGCAATTGCGTTCTGTGCATGAAAGATACTCACAGGAGCTGCCCAGTCTCCGAGCCATCCACGAGGAGTCGCAGGGTTTCATCCCAGTACATCCAATACGCGATAGTCCTCGAATCCGTATGCCAACCGCGTATTCGCGTTCCCGGGCTCGATTGCTACCGAGGCATGCGCGAATAGCGCGCAGTGCCCCCGAACTGGGATCACCTGACAATCTGGATCGTTCTCCAGAAAGTCGTTCCAGTAGTAGTGGCTTTGGTAGCAAGAACACCTCCCAGCAAAACCAGAGCTCCCAGAGTGGTAGTACGTTTACAGACTGGCGATTACCACCCTACAGGCCACCACCTCCGCCACCATCCTGTACCCTGCCTCCGCCGCCACCCTTAGTCGGGCACTGGTTGGAATTGATGTCGACTTCACCATCCGCATCCGAACACCTCAAAGCTGTCGACGTGGGCAGCGTGGACGGCCATTACGAATTCGATCCGTCAACCCCGACGCCCACGCCGAGCACTCCGACAGGACCAAGAGAAATGGACATGGAGGCATCGACCTTCCGCAAATCGTACGCCACGCAGCGCAGCATGCGTTATGATAACATCGATGCACGTGTGCAAGCAATGAAGGAGGAATTTAATGAGTTTCGCAAACGGCAGGCTAAACGGCGCATCAGCCACGAATTGGAGAGCGCGTGTTAGTAACCACAATTTGCGCTGCTCGGTAACGAACCATGAACTATACTGTGCGCAAACTGTTCTTAGTGTGATTGACATGTTCTAAATTATCAAAAATAATTACACAAAGAATGCTAAATGATCAAGACTTCAACCAAATAAAATTATAACAAGAAAATAGATTTGTAATTATTATACGAACGGGCTCGGTTAAAAGAATTCTTATATTATACACGCTACTTTCTTTGGACGAGGCAGTGGCATAATTTAATATAACATTACTTAAGTAAGAACTTACTTAAAACGGCTCAAAGAATTGTTGTAATATTGAGAACTGATCATGCATTTTAATACAACATAACTTTTATAAATCGATCTACATGCGCAATATGCTGAAACAGCTGACACAATTTAATCGAAGGGTAATTCTGTAAACCTAAGGACGGAAACGATTTTAAATATATGACGAAACGAATATCTCATTTTACACAAAAATTGAAGAAAAAAAAAACACTAAAAATTTCCAAGCAATATTTTCTACTAGCATCTAGTTAAGTTGAAAATATATTGAACGGTGCCTTTACACCTTTATCATACTAATTTCAAGAGTCAATACATGCAAAGCGGGACGAACAGCATTCGCAGAATGGGCATTTCCCTTTGGGTGTAACACTTTCAAATCCTAGTTGCATGATTTGATGTAAAAGCTGTAAGGTTGTGTCGGCTCGTCTCACCAGTGCGCGTCTCAAATTCCGCTTGCAAAGTGGCTGATCGAGCAGTGAAGTAGTTGCCCGATTTTGCAGCTCTTCCGCCATTTGGCAGGCTGAACTTGCGCCCATGCCCATCGGAATTATCGAGATGAATTAGGATACACAAATACAATACAAAATATAATAAATTCTAACGCTTTAGCGCGCGGCCAGTTTAAGTCGCGACCAACTCACCAGGCTGTTGCGTAAATAACTTATAACATAGATGTTTAGTTAGGTCATGTATCTTGTAAGTGAAATGGAAACAAGAACAATGTAATTTTTTGAATGTACCTTCTGTGCTCAATGGTACAAACACCCTCCTCCCCCCACCCCACCCCCCGAAGACACACACTCACATGCCTCCATTTGGAGTGTTCACTTTTTGATGACTATGTAAGATACAAATCGAAGTCATTCGAGTATGAGGACAATGCAAGAACGCAAACAGATATGCACAGTATTCTACTCTATCTCAATACAACCAGGGCCTTGCTTGGAATTGTCAAATATGTTGTTTTACGCCATGTGTAGCAGACTTAATCGTATTATTTTAAGACCTTAACTAACAACCAATCAGTGATATTTTCTTTTAGTACAATTATATTATTAGATTTAAGTTATGTTTGTAAAAATGGTTCAAATGTTCAGAGTATGGTGTTAGATGTAAGGAAAGTTTATTTATCTTAGACAGATTGGAATGTGAAAAGTGAATATTTATATTGTTTTGTCCGAGCAAGGAGCTTAAGAAATTACAATGACATAAAGTTATAATTACACTCAAGGAGTGCGAAATGAAATTCTACGATTTTTTAAGTACTATGTAAAATAATGTAAGAGTCAGATATCAGATTGGTCTGATAAGATCCTGGATTGATTCAGGAGATAAATGATTGTAGATTGTGGTGGACGAAGTGTTATTCTAAAGCATATTTACACGATGAATTGATACAATTGTCATACGTTTCAAGTCTGATTTTAGTTGTATTCCTTTGATTTTGTACAAATTAGTTGATAAGATGGCTCCTAAGTTGCTTAATTTCAACTAATACCTACTGAATATACCGTTCAATATAACACACGCACTCCCACGTTCTTAATAACTAATCGAAGGGAAATTATCACACGAAATCTTGCATGTATTGCGATTAATTTAAGCCACCTATTTTCTCCAACAACTCTAAGATACATAAGATACTAGATGCTAAACATTTCTTATGTAATTGTACGACAACCAGGAGGAAGTATGTACTTAAAGCATAATTATCACCATTCCCATGAGGATAATGTATGAATTATATAAATGAATACTCTACGAACATAGATTATGATTCATATTAATTACGACAGTAATATGTTTGTACAATACATGAATTATATAATGCAAATATCTTCATACCTTGACGACAGCAAGTGTTGTACACACAAATCCACCCGACATTGTTTACTTCAACTTACTAATATTGTACGTCCGATGACGGTTGGACACTGACAAACCTAATCTCCTTTGGTTTCTTTCGAAAGTACACCGTATATAGTTAAGAGTATAAATATACCTTATTCGAATCTAAATAAATTGCATTATTTCAAAGCACACTTTTATGCGACTTTAGAATTATATTGTAGAAAATAAACTCTAAAATGAAACACAAATGTGCAAGACTATTTTTAGTTGTAAGTGTTGGGTAGCGAACAAATAAGAAGCTGACTTTCCGAATGAATAACATGGTTTAAGAATCAAATGTTACTATGTAACTTCGCTGTATAAAAGCCAGACGTCGAAGTAATGAAGAAAATGGAAAATTCTAAATCATCTTCTTTAATACCTATACCATTCATTCTCTTATTCCAATTCATATTGTTTTATATTTTACCACAAAACATCTGCCCTTCTTCTTTTTGAATAGACGAAGACAACAATTTGTTCTCAAGTAAGATGATTTTTCTAGCTTAATGCAAATTGATGCTAGTTTTAAAAAAGTTTATAACATTAATGAATTTACGCACAGCATAGTCTCCCGAGTGACCAGGTGATGGCTATGGGATTCACCACTGGAGCAAAAAGAAGAACCCACTAGCTGGCTTCTCATAGCCCATACACCTGGAAACATAAAGAATTGCCAGACCTACACACATTGCTTTTTAATAAGAAAAATGCCATACATTTATAAAAACCTCATTACCTTCCAGAAATAATAGAGAAATATAAACATTCCTAGTTGCAATCAATTTACGATCAACACACAAAATGAACTGGAATAAACTTTTTGTAGTGATGCAGAGTAGACACAACAAAATAAGTTTCTTAGTTGAATTTTACAACCAATTTTTCACTTCCCTGTATATGATATTAAAATATGACAACTTAAAGTACCACTTGAAGACATTGCACGAAATTTCCTGCACTCATTGTGCTATTCAAATTACTTGTTGGCCTATGCGATTGATTAAATGCACTAACGACATTAACTAATCTAACATGAGTAAATGGTTCAAAGTTTGAATGAAGTTCATCACAGTCCGACTTTGCTAAATTATGTAAGACTTCACCCACGTTACATACAATTGGATTTCTCAACACGATCTCATCATAATCAATTATTACAAACAGAAAACCTAGATGTGTCCACCTACTTCATCGCAACATGATTCACTTGTTGACAACGTTATTCGCCACCAGCTAGAAAAAAGTATTACTTTTCCAAAGCAGTCCAAAGCAAATCATAGCACAAGTTATTAAATGCGCGAATGACTCGACACTATCATAGATATTTATATTCCTTGCCGGCTGACATTGAACATAAAACCTGATGAAAGGTGATCTGCACCAGTGATCACCAGCTTAGAGATGATTTCTATCGAAATGTACGTAAAACAGTGTGAACATCGATTCGGAAACTTCAACTTTTTGTGCACTTACTGTAGCAACTGCATGGTAACGTAAAACAATTTATTTATTACTAGCGGTGCCGGATTGTGGGCTTTCTAGATTCTTCCGTAGGTGGGCCCAACAATTGCATAATTGAAATTGCGCTTTATTTGACTTTTCCGCTCCGAAGCGGCTCCTCGCAACTACGCATTTATGAAGCATTGTCGCAAATAATTTAATCTTTGCTTTTCGCACCAAACTATCGAGATTTCGTGCAAAATATGATTGATGCTTATTTCTGAAAAGCTTTTATTTCGTATTACGTAAGTGGCTTAATTTATTTAGCCGCAAGCTAAAAGAACATCAGCTATAAACTTTTGGGTGTATTAATCTAATCTTCGAATTTAGCCGGCACGTACGACGGATAATTGAGCACACATTTTGTATTCTCCAGACTTTGGATGGATGTTGTGCCTGGAGCTAAATTGTTGCACTAATACGGCCGACTATTCACTACACACGGCTGAGTTAAGTGGACTAAATGTGTAATACGACCTTAAATTAATCTAATTCTTTGCATTTGTACTCCCTCTATTTTGTCTGATTTGTCTAATGGCTAGAGGTTGTTTCTTTGCATTATCTACTTGTGTGCATCTGACGCGGGTGTTTCTTCCGCAGTGCGCGGAAGTTTAGCACGTTGAACAACTTCGAAACGAATTAATTGTAGTGAAAATATACTCGCTCGCGAAACAAACAAAATGACAACTTGCACATCGTGTTTACTGTTCATCGGGATGTTTGTGTCTGCAAGTTCGTATTTTAATGAAGATGACGAAAAGCATCCGACGTATATTACTGCCGCTGTTGGAGACTACACGATAATGAACTGTGATTTGGATTTTCCGCAGAGTATACCCATTCCCTTCATACTAAACTGGAATAAGGATGTAATAGACACATAAAACTAAGCATATGAAGGTGGTTTTACATTTTGCTGGTTTTAATTTTAGGGCAAAACTGTGTTTACTTTCTATGACGGTAAACTAACTGCTGCGGATCCCTACGTGGGACGAATGCATTTATTAGAAGAGCAAAGCTCAATGCGCTTTGGTGGTGCCTCTATTAATCTCACTTCCGTCAGAGAGTCCGACAGTGGATGGTTCGAGTGTAAAGTTCTGTTCCCGAATCGAATACCCAATTCACGGAACAATGGGACTTGGTTCTACTTAACTGTAAATGGTGAGTTAACAAGCCCGAGCAACGGATAATACTACAACACAGTGACACATTACAAAGCTTTACGGCGGATGTATTTGTTTGAGGAGGCAACTTATTGGCTATTCCACCAATAAATCAAACCACGCTTGAAAATGAAGAGGCCCACTTTTCCTGTGTGACAAAGTACAAAGATACGGTCGTCACTTGGTTCAAGGATGGATTACCTCTCACGGACATTCCAGATATTTTACAAAGATCGTGGGTTAGTGAAGAGGGGTCTTTGACAATTCGTCCTGCTACCATGGGGGACAGTGGGGAGTATGAATGTGAAGCAGTGAGATCCGATGGAGAAAAACAAACTGCCAAAGCGAACTTAAACGTTCAATGTAACAATATAACGAAACCATTCTAAATTCATTTGCCTTACATCAAATTGTATCAACCTTGTTTAGATAAAGCCAAAGTTATATACGCACCGCGGGAAGTTCACCTACCTTATGGAAGATCAGCCATGTTGGATTGTCACTTCAGAGCCAACCCCCCACTAACAAATCTACGCTGGGAGAAAGACGGATTCCTCTTTGATCCTTACAACGTCCAAGGAGTATTTTACAGACGAAATGGAAGTTTGTACTTCAACAAAGTGGATGAGTCCCACAATGGGCACTACACTTGTACACCTTACAATGACCTGGGGACAGATGGGCCTTCTCCTAGTGTCCATGTCATTGTTCAAAGACCTCCAGTTTTTGTAATAGCTCCCAATAATATGTATCTTACCAAGTTGGGTGACTCCCTGGAGATGCCCTGCGATGCTCGTGATAGTGACACTGATCATAGACCATTTGTACATTGGTATAAGGTATTGGTACCGTTTAATTTACTTCAGTGATGTTTGCTTAATTTACTAAACTTGAATACTTGTAGAAAGATGGCTCGTCACTACCAGTTGGAAGATTCCTGGTTCGCGACGGTAATCTAACCATTAACAACATTCAAGAAGAAGACCGTGGGGTCTATCGTTGTACTGCTACAAATGAGGCAGCTACAATTAGTACAGACACAGAAGTTATTGTTGAGAATGTGCCTCCAAGAGCTCCCTATAATCTTACAGCGGAAGCAACTTCGACATCAGTAAATCTCAAGTGGGTTGCTGGGAGGAAACGACCGAACCTTGAGTATAATGTGTGGTTCCGTCCTGTGCATACTAGCGAATGGAGAACATTGAAAGTACCAGGAAAGCTGGTCCTAGAAGCAACTATAACCAGTCTTACTCCAGGTATTATCACGTAAACCAACATCTTTTCAGTCATTAGCATTAGGACATTCAATATTGGGATGTTTTAGGCACTGAATATGAGCTTATGGTTCTAAGCAAAGATGAAGAAGGTGATGGCCTGTTTAGTAAGACAATCCGAGTATGGACAAAACGAGCAACAAGTGATGTTGGACCAATTGGAATGAGCACATTTGCAAGTATTGGGAATCCAAGAGATGTGGAAGTTCATCAAACAAGTAATGGGTTTCTTGTTACCTGGGATCCACCGGAATATGGCATAGAGGAGTTACGATCTTATGTGGTACAGTGGTTCAAAGGTCCAGAGGTGTATTTGCATGGAAGTGGTGAAACTACAAACACTTCTTTCTTGGGTGAACAATTTATTTCGCTTTTTATTGGCTTACGAACAATCGATAATTGCTAATATTAAATATATTTCTAGTGATGAACCTGGAAGGTGGTCAGGAATATCACTTCCAAGTATTTGCAATTACTAACAACGACTACCGGAGTGCATCTGATAAAGTTACAGCCCAGGCGACATCGAGCAATGCGACAACCACATCGTTAATTGTACTAATTCTAGTTGTAGTTATTTGTGGTGCAGTTGCAGGTGGGTATTACGCGAAAAAGCGCTACTGGATGATTGAAGATGACGAGCAGAAAGTTTCTGGAAAATAAATCAAACAGCTAATTAATTTACCATCATGAATCAGGCCAATTTAAACAGGAATCTATAAAAATCAATCAAAATTAATTACGTTTGATCAGGACAAGGACGTAGAAATTAATTATATTGATTTAAATGGACTTGTCGTCAGAAAAATCTCATACCAATCAGCACACCATTATCATAATGACAAGCAATAAATAATTATTAACAATTTGTGCAAAATTGTCACGTTAAGTTTCTTAAAATAATATTTTGTGTTCTGTAAAGATATTTTTAAGTAATATATTTTTAAAGTGTTGAAAGTTTTTTAGAAATGTGTTTTATAAAGGACCAAGTCTGAATGCGGATCTATTTTTAAGAAATGATGCTGCTTCCAAACATATATTGTTTCTATTACGGTGGTTTGATCGTAACCAAGTGGTTTGAGTTTGTTTGAGTTTATTAAGTTCTACCAATTAGTCACTATTGTCAGAATTGGTCTAGGTAGCTGCATTTGTTTCACTTCTCACTTTCTTTGTTTCTTTAAAGCAAATCTATTCCAGAATAAATTGTGTCCATTTTTTTACGGCTTATTCGATGCAATAATAAGTAAACTTATTTATTATTAGTTAAAATATAACTAAATAATAACAGTTAGTTCCTAGGTGGGGTTCCTTGCATGTGTTAACATGGTTAAACCATGTACCTAAGAAAATCGATCATCCAACAGCCCAGAAGTGCACCGAGCTAGCATAAAGACTCCACCGACCTCCCCACAACACGGAAACTCCGCCAAAAGCGACCATATGCACTCCTCGGACCAACTAAAGTACAGCTGTACTGAGAAGCAGTAAGTCCTAAACTCCCATACCAAAGACCTAGAAAAGTCCGCTTTATGTACAACCAACTCACAATTACACCGAGTGTGCACTCGGTGTACTCGCCGCGGAAACCAGCTGATTGTCACAAACGATGTTTCATTCGTTCGGTTCCTTCGGTTCATTCACAGTGCTCGCTTGTACGGGCATGGTTTTTTAAGTCCAACTAATGCCAGTAGGTAAACAAAGTGGGTTGTTAAATCGAGTGTAGCATCAAACAGCGCACCACATTCGGTGAGTCATTGGTATGATTGAATCTACAGAAAACAAGTATGCCAAGCTAGACGCCTTGTTATTTCAAAATTTTTATCAAACTCGCCAAGTATCGTTTCATTGTGTTGTAGAAAAGCGGCCTGCGTTAGGTGAAACAGAGAGGATATTGCGGTTATTCCATTTTGCGAATCGAAACAAATCTGACGCATTCGAAAACAATTGATTAGACATCAACAGAAAGTAGCAGTTGAAACGATCAAATATTTATCAAGATACAATCAGAAATGCTTCTTGATAGAGGACAACAATGTAGAAATCAATATCCTGTGAAATAAGATAATTATAATGTGGGACACTGCACACACGCAATAAAAATATTCAACATAATATTTTTAAGATGTGGTCACGTTCAAACTCTGGTTATCTTCGTGGCTATTTGCATTGTCTCTTGGATTGTCCTATAAATAAAATATAATTGTTCTGTTTATAACAGCAGCTACAAATGGCATAATTGCAGATCATTGATCATCATGCTTGTAAATTTAAATCGTTAAATAGCAGGTAATTTATGTTTATATCAAGGCAATAATTTAAACTTTTTGCCCCACTTTCCTGCCTTTGTTTGCAATCAAAACATGGTAAATATATTGCTATTGATGATTAGTTGTCATGCGCGTATTATGCATACCATTTACAAAGTTTGCCCATGAGAGAGTTCTAAGGTCAACTGACCAACATCGCCATCATTTCGTTTACTGCATTCGGACGCATCGATGTAATTAAACCGACATGGCGAATAATACTTCAATGCTACAATCGGAGAACAATGGGTCAACCTGATTCGATCTCGCTTACAGTCGACACAGAATCTGTAAACGAATGTTTGATGAATGTTGCTGAATCAAAAATACACTGTCTTTATAAGTAAAATCGGTACGCAAACGAAACCTTCCTGTTTATCAATTTGGTGTTATTGCCATTTTAAATGTAGGAGTCTGGTAGATTATATTCGAGAAAATTCAATCCAAACACACGAAATAATGCAAGGGAGGCAATTATACCGTTTACATTGTGTGTAACCTTTTTGAAGGAATAAAAATAAATCACAAGCAGACAAGAATTGCGGTTGGTGAGTTTGCTACTAAATTATTATAGAAACCATCACTTCTATAGTAATGCAGTACCAAAATTTCATGTAAAACCCAAATTTAGAAATAAAGCTTAATTAGATGTCAAATTAAGAGGTAAAAATTTAAGCCTTACAAAACAGAATATTTTCCATTGGTACGACTTTGGTATTAGTTCCAAGAGAAAAAAGTGGAATACTCGCAGCAAATGTTAGCTATCAACGGTAGTGAACGGTAAAGGGAGCCACCAAAATAATCAGAACACACATAAAATCAAACATATGGATAACACTTTAGGGACAAGAACAGATTTGATAAAAATAAAATAATTCGGATCACTAATAAAAATTGACTCACCGGAAGAAAATAAAGAAAGGTCGGAGCGGGAGAAGGAATCCGTAGTCGGAATTAGCTAGGGTATTCTAGGTACACAAATTGTAATAACAAGCAGTATACAATTAAATTATTGTCAGCAGAAAATACGCTTGTAAATAATCAATTAAACTGTATCCATAAACGTTATCATACATTATTAATAAATCATATTCAATCATATTTAATGCACAAGCTTCCTGATTAGATTAAAAAATCTTACTCTGAACATATATTAACCACTGAATACACGCAAGGATGCCAGTATGTCAACACGATTTATTGTTTGGCTTTAAGACCAACCATGGCGGAAGGTGGTGGATCAATTGATGAGGGCACAGTGGCTCTCAACATGGGCGAAACAATTTCATATAAATTATACTCCCCGGGGGGATCGCTCAACAATACAATGCATGGGTAAAGATATATTTTATGAGCTTGCATTTGGTGTTTATACAAGTAATTTGATATTGAAGGGATGGTGATTCAACTGGATATCTCTGCAATGGCTCGACCAAACTGAAAATGTCATCAACATTAAAGAAAATAGCAAATAACAGCCCGAATAGCTGTAGGAAACCAATGATTTCTTTAACTCATTTACCAAGACGTCCACCAGTGGAAATTACATTTTCTGATTTGTCCTACTCAGTCTCAGAAGGGCGTAAAAAAGGGTACAAAACGATATTAAAAGGTGTCAATGGGAACTTTAAAAGTGGAGAACTTACGGCGATTATGGGCCCGTCTGGAGCTGGAAAATCAACACTTATGAATATTTTAGCTGGTTATAAGTAAATAACTCGTTTATATTTCTTTGGAAGTATGTATTCATATTCTGACGTGTTTCAGAACGTCCAATTTGACTGGATCGGTACTAATTAATGGCAGGAATCGTATTCTTCGAAAGTTTCGTAAAATGTCCTGCTACATCATGCAAGATGACTGCCTAACGCCACATCTCACTGTCAAAGAAGCACTGAATGTCTCTGCAAATCTAAAACTAGGGAAGAATATCTCGAAAAGCGAAAAGAAAATCGTCATAAATGAAATCATGGAGACATTGGGTCTACAAGAATGTAAGGACACATGCACAATGTCTCTCTCCGGTGGCCAAAGGAAACGTCTCTCTATTGCACTTGAATTGGTCAATAATCCACCAGTAATGTTTTTTGATGAACCTACAAGTGGTTTAGATAGCAGCTCATGTTTTCAATGCATAAGCCTACTGAAAAGTTTAGCACGTGGTGGAAGGACAATAATTTGTACTATCCACCAACCTTCTGCAAGATTGTTTGAGATGTTTGACCAGTTGTATATGCTAGGAGAAGGACAGTGCCTCTATCGTGGAGTAGTGAGTGGCTTGGTGCCATTTCTATCGGGGATGGGCCTGTACTGCCCAAGTTACCACAATCCTGCTGATTATATTCTAGAAGTTGCTTGTGGTGAACATGGAGATTATATACACAAGTTAGTTGTAGCTGTCAATTCAGGAAGGTGCGATAGGTATGCCGATAAATCATTCAACGAATCCCGTGCAATCACCAATGATATAGCTAAAGAAAATACAACCGTACGCACGCCATCACTATCACCAGCCCTTACACCAATCACAAACCCAGCAACAACACCAAATGGAGTTCCAGAAAAAACAGCTAGCAATAATACTAGTGCGACATGCACAT
The DNA here is from genome assembly GCA_027574925.1 of Ecitoglossa quadriceps. Classification (NCBI taxonomy): domain Eukaryota; kingdom Metazoa; phylum Arthropoda; class Insecta; order Coleoptera; family Staphylinidae; genus Ecitoglossa; species Ecitoglossa quadriceps. Next base: position 6,783,704 of record JAODGC010000001.1, on the reverse strand, counting down.
CATCATTACTAGGTAACACCTCATCAATTACAATTAACGAATTTCCCGTTTGCCTTAACAAATGGTTCTATTGTTAGTAGGCAATTCATCGGAGAATCTCCAAGTGTCGGATACTTCAACATTTCCAACGAGTGGTTGGGAGCAATTTTGGATACTTCTCAAGCGCACTGTTTTTACAATACTCCGCGATCAAACCTTGACAAGGATGCGTCTCATAGCGCATTTTGTAATTGGAATACTTCTAGGATTGATTTATTACGATATTGGAAATGATGCATCGAAAGTTATGAGTAATGCAGGCTGCATATTCTTCACAGTAATGTTTACCATGTTCAGTGCAATGATGCCAACAATTTTAACATGTAAGTGCTTTAATTTGCTTCATTGAGTCCTAAAACATGCCTTTAATTCAATTTCATGTTCTAGTTCCTTTGGAGATGTCCGTATTTGTCCGGGAACATTTAAACTACTGGTACTCGCTCAAAGCGTTCTATTTTGCCAAAACCATGGCGGACATACCATTTCAAATCATACTCACTGCATCATTTATGATGGGAGTTTATTACCTTACATCACAACCCATGGAATGGGTGCGTTTTGGCATGATGATGCTGATTATGGTGCTAACAGCACTTGTTAGTCAAAGTTTTGGATTACTTGTTGGTGCAGCGTTCAATATTGAGGTACAAATTACAAAAGGTATCATCTTTACCATTACAATAAGATACTTAATTGGTTTCTTTCTAGGGAGGTGTATTTTTAGGACCAATTTCGATCATTCCCCTGGTTCTATTTTCTGGCTTCTTTGCCAATCTCAACGATTTACCAAAGTATTTGAGTTGGGTATCGTACGTTTCTTATGTGCGATACAGTTTTGAAGGGAGTATGATAGCGGTATATGGCTTAGCTCGAGAAAAGCTCGAATGTGACCAAATGTATTGTCATTATAAGTATCCACAAACATTTCTTTCACATATGTCTATGACTGGCGATATTCACACATATGTGGTGGATGTTGTCGCATTGGTAGGATTTTTTACGCTTATTAGATTATCATCGTACTTTGTTTTGCGCATTAAACTGTTTGCAAATCGATAAATGATCCAAGAAAATGTCTTACTCCCCATTTGATTTTTGTTGGGTAAATATCTAGTATTATCAAAAAACTTTGTGATCTATACACTTTCATTTAACTATATATTATACTTATAATATATTAAAATGCAATAATCTTATTTTATATTGTATAAAGAGCTAAATAGACTACATATTTGGATATTTACATCACATTATCAAAAAATATCTGCATATATAACCATTATAAATAAAAGTCATTCTTTCATTCGAACATTATTTTGTCTCTTCTATTCTCAAAATCACTGCAATGCTGCGTATGATTAAAACATAAATTTAACGTAATAATGCAAATATTCTGAATACTAATGATCGCTTCTTTTGAAGCTTGAACTATACAAAACACAAATGTGCCAAGATTTCTATATTTATTTTAAAATAAGATAGCTTTAAAAACTGCAATCTATGCTTACCAACATACTTTGACAAGTTCCACTTCTCGAAGAAGCGATCTCTGGTGGTAATTTAATTAAATAAATCAAAGATAACCTTTGTTAATTGTGATTGCCGCTCGATTTAAATTAGTTGCAAATAGTTGATTCACAATTAGCAAATTGATTTATAAATCAGTGCGTTCTCTAACTAGTAGTTTCTAATTATTTCGATTTGAAACTTGCCTTGCGCGCGCTGCACTTGTCTCCCTTTTTAAAGCCCACTCTCGTGTTACACTGTTTCTTGTGATGATGTGTGTATTCCCGCTGAAGTCTTCTATGTTGTTACAACCTATGTGAATGTATCCGTGAGAAGAAATGCTATTGCTAGTCGTACAAAGTTAGTACAACGAGCTTGCCGCGGTGGTCGCGGACAGCCCCGGCGTCGATCAAGGTAAATTCCAAACTTGTTCGTTCTCACCACGCAGCGAAATTCCAGCAATTCCTACGCCCTGTCTATGCTATTGCATGGGCAAAGCATTAGATCACAATTTTCGCGTTTACACCAACAACACGGTGGGCCTCGAGCAAGTCCGTTCACCGCACCCAACCAGCGCGGAGTCGCGACGGTTGGGGCATATTAAACAGTAAAGAGTAAAAGGAATCTCCGGCGAAGTGCAGGTTGGTGCGGTGCAAGTTGAATGAATCCCATCCAACCGCCGGATGTGTTCAGTGATCAGTAAGATATGACTTACAATAACAATTGATAGCCAAGAGGCTCCTGAAAGTGGAGGTTTACTGAAAATTGAGCACAAGTGATAGTTATCGCCAGTGTGTGGATATTATCATAGTGCAATTATAATTTACAAATGTAGTTATCAGTAATCCACTTGACACTGATAAAATGTGATGATCATGTTGTATATTTGACGCTCCGTAATCGACATAGAAAAGTGTACATATCATGGATGAGCGCACGTTAAACGATCTTCTGGAGTGCTCCGTTTGTTTGGAGCGGCTGGACACCTCCAGTAAGGTATTGCCTTGCCAACACACCTTCTGCAAGAAGTGTCTGCATGAGATTGTCGAGAGTCACAAAGAGTTACGATGCCCGGAGTGTCGGGTCTTGGTGCCATGCAAGGTGGAGGAGTTGCCGCCCAACGTACTCCTCATGAGGATCCTCGAAGGTATGCGGAATGCGGCGCCGAAGAAGGCGGATAAGCCCGCGAGGATCAACTCGCACGCAGCACCCATCATCCAGCAAACGACACCCGTTCATCACAGTCGCGGCACGCCTGATCATAGACACAAGAGCAATAAACAGAGTTCACCTCATCAGATTTCACCACATCAGCCCTATGCAAAGGCACTGTACGATTTTGCTGGCAACCAACAGGGGTACTTGATAATAATTGACTTTAGTTGGGTTATAGAGTAAACTCATTTTTATTTTGTAGGGATTTGCCGTTCAAACGTGGTGAAATGATTATCTTACGAAAGAAGATTGATTCACATTGGTATGAAGGTGAATGTGGTGGTAAAAAGGGAGTGTTTCCTATTACTTATGTCCAGGTGAGGAATAGTTTCTTTTATTGCTTATATATAGGTCGATTATCTGAAGAGTAAATGACCAATTTTATTTATGACCAAGCATATAACAATAAGAGCTATATCATCTCAAGACATCTTATGGAGTAAATGATTACATGATCCCACTTCAGTCAAAAGATTAATGGTTTAAAGATCAGCAAATTATTGAAAGTATGAGTCATTAAACACTTCACTTCATCTAACTATTTCTACAGAAGTGATGATGAAAGGTTTCGTTGAAAACTACGAAATAATATGTGTCAACATTTAATTACTTTTTGATTAGAATTTTTTAATTCTGTGGAATTAAGGTTTTATTTTTTCTAATCAAGATCGTTGCGGGTATATGAACTGTGTTGGACATTCGAACGGAAACCAAAATACAAATACACCGACACAAATAAGCAAAACACTACGTTAAACGTATTAATCTGCACGATAATGCATGTTTGTGAAACCCAATTTTCGTCCGTATCAAAGTAATAAACATTTTATCAGCCTTAGCCATTTAGAATTTAATAATACTGCAAATTACCATATTCAGAATGGGATCATTTTTTCAGAAGGTTGTATATAATTTCTTTTAGATAATTACTCCAGTACCAAGTAATATTCCGCAATGTAAAGCCCTTTATGACTTCCGCATGACAAACGACGAGGAAGAAGGATGTCTCACATTCAGCAAAGGCGACATTATCTCCGTTATTCGAAGAGTGGACGAGAATTGGGCAGAAGGCAATTTAGACAGTCGCATTGGCATTTTCCCTTTGGCCTTCGTCGAACTAAACAATCTGGCGCGATCACTAATGAAGTTATCCACAAAGTAAGTGTTCTTTCACCGAATCGCCATTTACTTTGTAAATTATTAATACATGTTGGAACAATGAATGAACTTTGCTATGCACGGGGTTTCGTCTATATTTCGATATGAAAATATGAGTGACTCATAAAGTACATTTGCATTTTCCAACGGCCGTAAATTGATGACTAATTCTGTTTGTAGTGTCCAACCAGGCCCTTCGCGTGTTGCTCCACCAACACCAACTACTGAAGACAGCGCTCCGTTGATTCCAATCGACCACTCTCGAAATATAGCAAATGTGCCAATACAAGCGGTGGCAACTCCCAAGCATGGAAATGCCACACCTGCAATTAATAATGTTCTTCCGGCATCGGATTCGAGCTCCACTGTTAGTTCTGGGGCTAGTTCAACGACAACTACGCCGAATACTTCCTCAAGTAATACATCATCTACATCAAGTACTGCGCCATCCAGTCCTGCATCACCACCACCAAGAACTACACCAAATCGTGTCGTTCAGTATGAATATTTTTAGACGATTTCAATAAAAATACATAATATGTATATTATTTTATAGGAAGTTGGAAACTAGCCTTGTTTCAACACCAACTCGCCATGCAAATCCAGCAACTCGTACGGAAGCGCATTCAAGTCATCACAATAAAGAGAAACGTCATAGTTTCACTTCTCTCACGGCATCTGCGCATCATGCTAATCGCCATAGGCACTCTGCCGAACTTCTTGGGGACGAAATTGAACGTGCACAAGCACAGTCTAGCCATTCGGAACGTGAGCGTCATCGTCGTGCACCTGGCGATGCCGCTTCTTGCTTTCAACTTCCTGCTGCGTACGTCGCACTGTATCCTTACAAACCACAGAAGCAAGACGAGCTTGAACTCCGCAAGAACGGTATCTACATGGTTACCGAACGGTGTCAAGATGGTTGGTTTAAAGGTACTTCTACACGAACACAAAAGTGTGGCGTATTCCCAGGAAACTACGTTGCACCGTATACCAATGGTACTAAGACAACATCATCGGGTGACAGCAAGACGGGCGTAAGTTACAGCCGCAAGAGCGGTTTGCGATCTAACAACCTGCCACCTGAATTGCCGCCACGCTCCACCAGCCCTACCGCTAACACCATCTCGTCCAGTTGGCACGGGCAGCAGGACAATGCTACCGTGCCACTCGGACGCTCTAGCAGCGCAATCATGTCCAGCGTTAATCTAACTGTTACCCCGGCCAAAGCTTCCGAAAAGGTGTGTCTTGCTTTGTTATCGATTTTGTACAATTGTGTTTTGTCTATGGTTTGCCTGTCTTCCATGTTTTGTGTTATGCCTCGCCGTCTACTCATTGCCATTTGTATTGTACCAATCATATTTGTTGCTTCAGCATAAAGATAAGAAGGAGAAGGGTGTGAGTTTGATGCGACGCTTGACAAGCATCAAGCGGTCGAAGTCACCACCAGCATCATCTTATTCCATGGATAATCCTGTATTTGAAGATGGTGGTACTGTTGTCTCCACGTTGCATCCCGTACATGTCAGGTAAAGTGTACTTAATTTGCTTTGGTTCTCCGTTTAGTCACGTTATATTTGACGTCATCTAATGCGTTCATCATCCGCAAGGAATTTTTTCGCACGTTCAGTTCTTGTGTTCGCACAATTTCTAATATATGTGATGCGCTTAAATAACATCACGAGTGTGATTAGCTTGATGCATGTTGCATTGTCCTATTGTGTGCGTGTGCCTGCAGGTCCGGTTCATGTCCCAGTCAGCTACTGCAAGTACCATCTGACCATCACCGGCTGTTTCAAAGTACCTCGCAACGTCTTAAGCATAAAGAAAGACCTAGCATTTTAACGCAAACCCCAAGGTGTGTTTCCTAATAATCACCAACAGCACCGCAATGCAAAGCTTGCAATAAACTCAACTAATTATTAACGATTCGCAAATTATTGAACGCGAAAGGGTTGAGATATTGTACTTTTTGTGAACCTGCATGCAAACACAAGTGTTTTTCTTGCAATTTTAAGTCTTCCAGATCGAGCGGCGGCGAATCGCCCGCAGTGAGCAGTTCTACAAGCTCACCCAACATTCACCATCATCGCAAGTCACACAGTCTGGATGCAACCGGAGGCAGTAACGGCAAGCCTAAGACTAACACTCAAACAGTTCGCGAACGGTTTCGTTGCATTGCACCCTATCCACCAAATAGCGAGTATGAGTTAGAACTTCAGGTAAACGACATAATTTATGTACACAAAAAGCGAGAAGATGGATGGTACAAAGGTACACAGCAACGGACGGGTCGCACTGGTTTATTTCCAGCCAGTTTTGTCGATAGTTTTTAAAATCTTTTCAAGTAGTTGACATAAATAACTCGGAATTGAGATTAATATTTGCCCACCTAAACGGAGCACTAGGCTCTAATAAAAAGTAACGTATAGAACTTTACAAATATAAGAAGCTATTGTATTTAGGATGCAATTTAGCGTTGGAAATTGAATCATTAGATAGATGAATGGTTTAGATAGGAAAACATAAAGGGTTAAGTACAAAATTAGTCAAACAAGGAATGAGCCAACTGGAAATATAATGGCTAGGGTATTCTCAATGAACTTGCTTACAATTGAAGTACTGACTAGTCTTTGCTATGCATAGTAATATTGGACTAATTTAAGTGCTACTATAGTCAAGTTTTAATTTCAGTATCATCAAACCCCAATTACGTTTCTTTCGGGTGATTAACGCTAGTACATAATATATTAGTGGACCATATTGTATTCTGGTGCATGTTCATGCATTATTCAATTTGATAGTTATACAATTGACTTCTTATTTTTTATTTATTGATTGCTACAAAATGGTTAGCAAGCTATATTATTTATATATTTGTGATGCGAGTACTTTTTACTTATGCCATTTGAACATACAACCAGTAATTGAAGTCAGAAAATTATTTCTAAACCAACTCATTTGAAACATCAGGTAGCAATATAATAGACTTTCTAGTTAATATTAATTGACAAATAATACGATTCACTTGGATAACCATACTTGCCTGCTTTAATTGCTACAAATTTAACACAATTGCGTTTATTTAACAGTGATTACAAGAAATGATCTAGTTTGGTTTCTTTGTTTATTTTATGTAATGAATAATCTAAGTTGAACTGGTAACTGACTTATTATTTTCGTTCCACTTACGTATATTTATAAGAGGGAAACCAAAAATATTTAGCAACTTCTGAGTTGCTGTGTATATAAATAGCTAACTTGTGATTAGTTAGGTTTGGCTCTCTTCTATAAACAAAATTACGTTTAAAGCAAATAAGTTTGTCACAGTGGCCATTGAAATTGTATGCTTATCCTCTTGAACCTGTTTTTCTAATGATTTTTCACTATTTGTATGTATATAATATATGAGTACATATATTGTACAGAATGGCAATGCACAGTTCAAGTTGAGGGAAGCATAGTTCAGAGGACACAAAACGAGACCGACTGATTATACGAAAAAATATCCTATTTACACCAATTTAACGTTTAATATTTCGGTTCAATAGTTTTTTCTCGGTAAGGAATATAATTAATTTTGTGAATGAGCAGTGATTCAATTTCAGTTGTATTGTAGTACATGTGATTCAAAAAAAGTGTGTATATTACATATAAATAAATTTAATCAATATTATTCAAGATGGGTATTCAATTACATAAAAGTTCTAACTTTATTACTAGTCAGTATTTATCACGCTTTACGTACAACATTTTCACTCCACAATTTATGATTCCAACGTAACTGTTAATATTTATGTTCGCAATGTTTACAAAAATATTTCGAACTCAATCATGATGCAACTCAGTGACTTGCGCAAATCCAGTGGCTTTACTTTCCTTGAATTAATTAAAACTTATATACAATTGAAAGATCCAGTAAACTAAAATTTATTATTTACAAATGCGCCTTATAGTGTAATCCTCTAGAATTAATCTTAAAGCAGAGCATTGTTTAGCAAGTAACTACAACTTTTCAAAATCATTTGTTAGTTGACCAACAGCAGGATGTGCATTTTGTAGTTGACTCATGAAAATCTCCAATTCATCTTCGGAACTAATACCTGAATTTGTATTAACATCTTCTGCTTCCATATCATTGGGTTCCTCAGAATCAAAATATTTATCTTCCTGATCTTGTGTAATAATTTTTAAATTATCATAACATTCATTATTATCTACATTTTCATAATCAAAATCGTCATGACCTTCTAAGAAGCTTTGATGCATTAATGATATAAATTCAGTACGAAAAAGCGCTTTTTGTTTGGAAGCTATCTCTATAGTACGACTCTTTGCATAGAATTCATCATGATTAATTCGGTTTTCAGCAAGTTCTTCACATTCGCCCCATCGTGAATAACACGCTTCGGATTCGGGAGATTCATTACTATCCCTAGAATACTGTTTGCTAGCGCCATTAGTATTATATATATCTGGTTCATCATCATTATCGTCATCAGATGTATCTTCTTCCTCCATAGCATTACTTTCATACTCAACTTGCTTTTTACGCAATTCCCTAGCATCATCTCTTTCAATGCCTTCCATAAGAATTTCAACCAATGTTTCTTGGTCTGTTGCTTTATCTCGAGCTCGCCGTTCTTCTTCTGTTAAATACTGACCAATAAGTTCATTGTATAACAGTGGATTTCGTTTCATCATTTCAGATTCACTAAAATACTTTCCACCAGAAATCAGGTCTTGTAACGCTTGATACCGACGATTCTTCCTTAATTTTGTCATCTTTCCTTTATCTAAGTGTTCTTGTAATACATCCAAAGTAGATTTAATCTGTATTCCTTTATCAGTGCCATTGCAAAACTTATCAAAAGTTTTCAGTTGTTCTGAATTCAAATATTTTCCAAATTTTACCAGAAATAAATTTTTATTTGAATTATACAACTTGACAGCAAGTAAACGCTTTTCCTCCGTAGTCAGCTCATTGTCTCCGCGTTGTTGACTACCAAATTGTACTTCTGTATTATACACTAAATATTCAACAATTGAATTGAATTCTGAGTTTGAAATATTTTCAATATCCGTGTCCATGGCCGCCTGGGCGCCATCTTTTAAGGCAACCATGGAGCAGCGTACCAGCTGGCAAATCAACGTTTATTAGTTTTCTCACCATGAACGGCGATTAATATAATAATATAACCTGAAATACATTAACTGTAATTTGTGATTAAAAATATTGCTGTGTCTGCAGTACAACAACAGGAGTGCTGCTGCGAAGAATTAAATATATGGTAATAACATACTTGGAACTACTAGTGGCACATCCGGTACTTTAAGAATGCGGCTGAAGAATACGGGTGGTGATTAATTAAACGGTGAAAACGTAATCAAACTGTGTCTTCGGCAAGAAGGCTGATAACTGCAATAATTGGTGAGTACTTCATGTCCACCTTATTAGTGTGTATTCACTAAAATTCCTAAGAAAACTTGAAAGCTGATGTGAAGAACAATAACAAGGTAACCTCCGCTACAAAAGTTTAGACTATTCGTTATAAGTAAAGTTGATAGAGAGCGCTGTGCGCTAGAAACGTTTTTTAATTTTGTTGGCGTTCAAATTCTCTGGTTTCAGTATTAGCAACAAACCCTATTTTATTTATAGTACGCTTTAAAAACAGTTCATAGAATCAATATCGTATTATTAAATCTGTCTGCTTTACGTTACATACACCCTTACACTAAACAATGGAATAACTAAAATGGTTACCTTGATTTTATGCCGTATATTCAAGTGGGCTATGTAATTTCACTGAGATTGTATTTTGAATGTCTGAATTTAAATGGTTAACCAGCTATAATATGATGCTACCAATTTTCCAATTATGACCGCTCAATTTACATTTACATCTTCTAGATAATTGAAACAATAACAAATGACACATCAGAGCATTCCTATTGAGTCATTAAACAAATCAAAAATGATTTGGGATTGGAGTGCTATGTGTGGCCCGGATGGTTTTCACATCTGGTCTCCCAAAACCCACGATTTAGGCATATGTTTCCAAGAATTATGTCTTCAAACACCGGTGCTTGCACTGCTCGCCATCACCTCGGCTTATCACTTCGGTCGACAGATAAATCGCGTACAACGTGGCCGCAGACAGATGCGCGCGGTCAACCTCCGCTGCGTCTTGTGCACGGCCTTTGCGATCCTTCCAATCCTTCAAATCTACGCTGCTCTCGAGGGCAGCGCTAACATGACCGTCATCTATTACTTTCTATCCGTTGTACAAGGGTTAGCCTGGCTGTGTCATCTCTGCTACAATTTAAAATTGCGTCATTGGTTGACGCGCAGCGCAAGAGGTTTTGTAACCGTGATTGTGGAGTGGTCTTCACTGGCGGTGCTTTCCGTAATCTCGTTGCGCTCGCATTCTATTGTATACCATCAGCCAGGAGCTGATAACGAGATTGTCATTAATTACGGATTCAGCATCGTACGCCTGCTCCTCCATGTTGTGTATGCTCTGACACTCATCCCCAACGATGGGGACACCGACTACGTCCACTACGAAGACGTGAGCAATTTTCAGTTTTCAGCCGACAATTTTTCACTGACAGCAATGCAATTTTAGTTATCGGAGAGCCAAGCGCTGCTGGCCAGTGGCAATCAATTTAGTCGCTTTCGCGAAGAGCAGGATCCGGCATACTTGGGCGTCGCAATGGAGAACAGCACATGTTTGTCGCGGCTGATATTCCACTGGGTTAATCCCATGATGGAGAAAGGCGTTCGTGGAAAATTGGACAGTCCGGAAGACTTGTACGATCTGCCTGATAACTTGAATCCCGGTTATTTGAGCTACAAAATTAACAAAGCTCTGAAAAACATTCCCAAGTCGAATCATCCATACGGTAAACCACTTGCAATCTTGTCTGTCGCAATGCGCAGATAAACTTAATGTCGATTTGCAGTGGATGGCTCGTCGGATTCGCTCGCCTCCATTCCCGATGTAGTAACGTTCAGCGCGGATGCACGCCGACCACAGCGGAGACTCTTCGTTGCCTTACATAAATGCTTCTGGCTGCAATTTTACAGCATCGGTGCACTGAAATTGATCGCCGATTGTTCCGGGTTTGCTGGCCCCATATTACTGAACCGCCTCGTGGGTTTCATTGAAGACAAAGGGGAGGACATCCGATTGGGGTACGCATACGCAGCGGGCTTGTTTTTTACAGCCCTATTAGGTGCGTAATTTGGTTGAAACTCTTCGTTTTGTTATCTGCTTGTGGTGTTAGTGGATGCAGTGGGAAAACTATTTTCCAATTCCAGCCGCATTTTGCAATGCGCACTTCAATTTCCTAATGGCATCCGTCGGACTGAAAATCCGTGCGGCTTTGGCGACGACCGTCTACAAGAAAACGCTCTCCGTCAGCGGCACGACCCTCAACTCAGCGTTCAACTTCGGCGAGATCGTGAATTTCATGTCCACCGACACCGAAAGGGTGGTAAATTCATGCCCAAGTTTCCATGCCTTGTGGAGCATTCCATTTCAGGCAAGTGTTTAGGCATCACAATAAATTTTCCAGTGATTTGGCGATTATGGCACGTTTTTTGGCGAATTATCCTTTTTTATAGATAGCAGTGACTTTATATTTATTATATGGACAAGTAGGCTTAGCGTTTTTGGCTGGCGTGGCTTTTACGGTATTGCTCATACCCATAAACAAACTCATCGCTAATAAAATTGGCGATCTCAGCACCAAAATGATGGCATCAAAGGACAACCGCGTTAAGATGATGACCGAAATTCTAAGAGGCATGCGAACTATTAAATTGCACGTCTGGGAGAGCTATTTCTCACGCGTCATTAACAGTACGTAATCGGCAATTACTGCAAAACTTTGTTTTCACCTCGAACTTTGTTTTTTACTGCCAATGCAGAAATTCGAGATCAAGAGCTGACGTATTTGAAGGGACGCAAGTATCTGGATGCGTTATGTGTTTACTTTTGGGCGACGACCCCGATATTAATTTCGATATTTACGTTCACTACCTACATTCTATTGGGCCATGAATTGACCGCTGCTACAGTCTTCACCACCATTGCACTGCTCAATATGCTCATCGCGCCGCTGAATGCCTTCCCATGGGTGCTGAACGGCCTTACCGAGGCATGGGTGTCGCTACAGCGCATACAGAAATTGCTGGACGTAAGTGAACATAAAAACCGTGCACATAAAACCTAGTCGTTACGATATTAACGTCCCGGTGACTTAATTTACTAAGGCAGAGTTATTTTTCTGCTGGGCTCAGTCTTAGCTTCCGCTTCTTTGTGCATTTTCCAGCTGCCCGATTTAATTTGGACAGAGTATTACGATGCCTCATTGGTGGAGGAGACGGGCTACAGCTTGGTCGTCTACGATGGCAAGTTTAATTGGGGCAAATTGTTGTCGAACGATGAACGTCGGCAATTACATTCGAGGAAATTGCGTTCGGTCAAGGAAAAGGCTAAAGGTAAGAAGTCATCGACATCTAGTGTCCAACCACAAGAAAATGATAACATTCTACGTGACTTCTACCTTGAGAATTTAAACCTGAATATTGAAAAGGTGAGAAGATTTATGGTATTTTATAAATCGTTAATTGTGTTTCGCATTACATCGTTTTTCTAACATTTATGTCATTTTTATTATTTATTTTAATTTAACTGATTTCCAACGTTTCACATTGTTGCGCTCTGATAGTAATGATGATTAATATGTGCATTTAAAAGGGCGAGTTTGTCGGTATAATGGGCACCGTTGGTGGCGGCAAATCATCAATACTGAACGCCATACTGGCCGAGCTGACAAAGCAGGACGGACGCATTGGCATCGCAAATTTGGAACAGGGTTAGTGTTTAGCGCGCACAAGCGAGGGCTCTAAACATTTATTAATGGCCTAATTAATAATTGCTAATGGCTATTGTCGGCCGCCCTCTCATATGCTGCCTGCTGCAGTTTGCCATTCTATTCTCTGATATACAATACGCGAGTTACTCGACCCTAAACAACATCCTGCGATTGTTTCGATCTAGGTTTCGGTTACGTGGCGCAACAGCCGTGGTTGCAGCGTGGAACCATCAGGGATAATATTCTTTTCGGACGCAACTTTGACGAAGATCGATATCAAGCTGTCATTAATGCCTGTGGGCTGTATGAGGATTTTTCTTCGCTGCCAGGGAGTGATCTAACGGGAGTCGGAGAAGCCGGCATGACGCTCTCGGGAGGTCAGAAAGCACGCATTGCCTTAGCACGTGCCGTCTATCAGGATCTTCCGGTTTACTTACTTGACGACATCATATCCGCGGTAGATGAGCAAGTAGCGAAACACATATTTTACCATTGCATTCTTGGTCTTTTGAGGCACAAAACAGTGATTTTGTGTACTCACAATGTGCAGTTTTTGAGCCGTGCTGATAAGATTGTTGTGATAGAAAATGGCACCATTACCAAACAAGGTAAATTCAATTTCCATCACATGCTTTGCTTTGTTAAGCCACTTTGGCACTCTAATAGGAAAACCAGCAGATGTCCTGGCGGATATTGACGACCTACTTCCGATTGATCTTGAGCTGGGCGAGAGCCTAGAATCATCTCTTGCGCTCTCCGCAAGTTTGCGGACAGCGGACACTGATCAGGATGACGACAGCATCCTGAACGAAGAGTCCCACGAGACTGGCTCTGTGCGATTCGCAGTTTATTTCGCTTACTGGCGTGCCGTTGGAATTCTTCTGAGTCTGGCCATCTTCATGTCGATGATTTTAATGCAGAGCTCTCGCAACTTGACTGATTGGTGGCTTTCCTACTGGATCACCAGTGTCGAGAATAAAACGGAACTAACGGAAGCATACGCAAACGATGGAACGCAACCGATGCATCGGACATCAAGCAACAATACACCGAATTACAACGTCGATTTTTATCTATCCGTTTACGGTGGTTTTGCAGGAGCGAACACACTATTTACCTTATTCCGGGCGTTTTTATTTGCTTATGGAGGATTTGTTGCTGCGTCAATACTACATAAAGTACTTCTTAAGAATATCATTAAGGTATATAAGGATATTAACAAGACAATTTTAATTCATTAGCAAGAAATTTTGTTTTACAGTCCAAGATGGCGTTCTTTGAAATAACCCCATTGGGTAGGATACTTAATCGGTTTTCTAGTGACACCTACACAATCGACGACTCGTTGCCCTTCATTTTAAACATTCTGCTCGCGCAACTCTTCGGTCTATTAGGTACTTTTTATACCCCTACTTTCTAAGTTTTTCGTTTCTTTGTTAGCCTATACAATTGATGCAAATTTTTATTCAAGGTGCCATTATTATAACCCTATACGGTCTCCCATGGTTGAGTTTGGTCTTGGTCCCGTTGATTCCAGTATACTCATGGTTGCAACACCATTATAGGTTGACATCACGCGAATTGAAACGCATTTCAAGCGTGAGCTTATCTCCGGTTTATAGCCACTTCAACGAAACGCTCCAAGGTAGGTGCATTTGAGCATGCATGAATTTAGATTTTCACATAGCTAATTTATGTTAATCTATGTTGATGACTCAAGGGATTCGCATCCCTTTGTATGTACTTGTGTCTTATTTCTTGGATATTTGAATGAAAATATTAGGGCTTTCTACAATTCGCGCTTTTCGTGCCACGAAGCGCTTTCGTCGCGACAACGAGGCGCACGTCGAGATTAATCAGAAGGCCCAGTTTGCTAGCCAGGCGGCAGCGCAATGGCTAGGTCTACGACTACAATTCATCGGCGTCGCGATGATCACCGGCGTCGGCCTACTTGCTGTCATCCAACACCAGTTTGACGTCGCCGACCCGGGTAATAATCTTGAATTACTTCCCATTTTTCTTCATTCATCGCTTAATACTTAAACTTTTCATCTGCTGTCTCGGAATTTATATCGTTTTACTTGATTTTCTTCCGGCATTTGGGAGTTTTTAACTTTTTTATGTATGTGCTTCCACTCCTTTTTTCCGTCTGCACTTGGGCACCTGATTAAATTGCTTTTTCGCCGACAACGTGTGATGGAATGCTGTATGCAATTGTGCCAAATTGCCACTTTTGATGGGCGAAGGTCTCGTTGGGTTGGCAATCTCATATGCACTGTCGGTGACGGGCCTTCTTAATGGTGTGGTGAACGCATTCACGGAGACGGAGCGCGAGATGATTGCTGTCGAAAGGGTTAATCAATACATCGAAGCAGTTGTCCCGGAGCGCACCAGTGATGTGGCGGCGCCTCCATACGGGTGGCCTCTACACGGCGTCATCACGTTCCAGGATGTCGTGTTCAAGTACAGGTAGGTGTTGAGAGCCCAATGCAATTAACTTGCCTTACTATTTGATCTAGTTAGGTGTGATAACTTGAGTGTTTTACTCAATAGAATATCTGAGAAGATCTCAATTTTATAATAAGTGTTCTCCATGATCCAGTTGGATTTGACGAACCAAAATATTTCATTTAAAAATGAATTATTTTTTGAACTTGGATGGAATTTAGAATTTTTTGACTGATTATAGTGAAACACGTAGTGTACTATTTAACACTGATTTTAATTTTGTACGTAGAGAGCACTTAGTACCATCATTAAAAAGCGTCAGTTTCACAACGCAACCAGGTGAGAAAATCGGAGTTGTTGGACGCACAGGGGCTGGGAAGAGCTCATTGCTAGCTGCATTGTTCCGACTTGTCGAACTACACAGTGGATGCATTAACATAGACTCCGTTAACATTGCTTTGATTTCAATTTCCGCATTGAGGTAATTTCCCAACAGGCAATAGAAACCTCTACTTGAATTCAATTATAATTCTTATTAGGTTGCGCCTGTCTTGCATACCACAAGACCCTTTCCTTTTTTCGGGAACAGTTCGTGAAAACCTAGACCCCCTGGGCGAAAACCGTGATTCGGAGCTCTGGTCTGCATTAAGTAAGGTAGACCTGCAAGCCACTATCCGCCGCATGGGCGGGCTGGAGCAGGCCATCACCAGCGGCGGCGGCAATCTGTCGGCGGGTCAACGACAGCTGTTCTGTTTGGCGCGAGCACTGCTGCGCAACACAAAGGTGCGTGCCCATTGTTGGTTGCGCCCGGACCCGTTTCGCGTTAATATTAGCACCGTGGCGTTTAATTTTAGATCCTGTGCATCGACGAGGCGACGGCGAACGTCGATCAGGAGACGGACAGGCAGATCCAGCAGACGCTGCGCTCGGCGTTCCGCAAGTGCACCGTCATTACGATCGCACATCGTGTACAGACGGTGATGGATTGCGATCGCGTCCTCGTGATGGCTGACGGGCAGGCGGTGGAATTTGACGCGCCGGAGGAACTATTGCGGGATGCCAATTCCTACTTCTATCAATTGGTCAACTCTGAATGAGCTAAGAGGTCTGCCAGTGTGGTTCCTCATAACAAACATTTAAGTTGTCAACAATTGATCCTACTTTATTGCCATTATTATCGTATTTTTATTAATAGACTGTAGATGAAAAAACATGATTACATTGTTTGCAAGAACAGTATAATATATTTTCATTAATAAGTTTAGTAGTATATAAGTGTAGTAGGTATTTCATTTACCTGCAGCTACAATATCAAGAATTCGGTTTGCGCTTGAGTGCTGTTTTACAATTAGCAAAGAACTTGAATTGTTGCCGCGTATCGCGAGATAATGACACTAATTATACCTTGTAGGATTATAACTTCCAGAGAACTACGGCAACTACATTTATTTTCTTCACTGTGCGCAAGACAGCAATCAAAGTAAGTATCTTCTGTTTACATTATTATTTACTTCATCCGATATTCGTAACAATGAGATAGTATTAACCAATATATATTCTCACAGAATCCCGTCCCAAAAACTGTTAATAACCCGACAGTTTATGAAAAAAAAATTCACATTTTTTCTACTTTTAGTAAGTGCTACTTTATTGATGATGATTGCACTTGATTGTGTGAAATAAAAATGAAATTGCACCGATTTTCATTCCAATCCACTTGTGTTTTTCACATTATTTCACGTGACTCGCATAAATAAAAGCACAGTGCTGCGAAGACAAATTCAATGGACAATAACGTCTTCATTCCTGCAGATACTGACGGTGATATTGACAGTTCCCATGGTTTTTGCAAAGCCTCGCAAGTTTTCATGATTTCACGTCATCTCATTTTTTGCCTTGTTTAATTTATATTTGCACTTATCGCGTCTGTGGCGAGTAATTAGATTTTTTCTGTAAATATTTTCATCGCGATAGCACTCCATACTTGGCATTTTTAAGCGCAACGAATAAAATTGTTCCATCCACACGTAAAACGAGTATGAAACTATAGGAAGAACGAGTTGCATGAAGTGATGCAGCGTGCACTGCTGTCAGATGTGTAATTAACGCCGAAATTTATATTTACCTCATTCAGGAGCCATAAATTTATTTCAACGATTGCATCTACCACAGCAAGGACGAGTGCTAACCATAACAACCCGACAGGCGACACAACAAGTCGCGTAATTGATATTTATCTTATTTGGATGCAAAGAGAGGAAAATAAAAAGAGTGCGGACTTACACCCAACTTGTAAGAAGTATGGCATACTAAGAAGTGCAGAGAAGCCAATTAATCTGGCTTGAATTTACAAGAGTAAGGTTTATTTCAAATAAAAAATGGAGTGAAAAATATCACAATTTTGATGGTGTACCTACTTTTTAGAAATAAAGTTCAATGCAGTTGAATAAATATTAACATATCACATTTCGATCTAAAATTTATTGGGAATTGAAAACATGAGTATACAATTAGTATTATTAGATCATATTTACTGAATAATATTCACGTCCATATATTTTGTTGGGAACATTAAGCAGAATATCATGTTGCAGATATTTACAACACGGACTTTACTTCACAAGAAAAAAACTGAATTAAATTTCACATAGTATTACACAAATGGCTATAAACATTTCTCACTCTAATTAGATTACTTGTCTGACTTTTCTGAATAAATGCAAATGTAAAATAAGACATAATGGAATAATTAAAAAGATAAAGGAACATATAACATTCATGGGGCATTGCACACTTAAATAACAAAAAGATGTATGTGTACATTTTTTCAGTTGATATTTTTATTTGTGTACAAATATTTATAAACAAGCTGTTATCAAATAATCCGCGGCTAAAATATTTCTGAGAAAGCCTAGGGTGCTTGTAAGCAACACATAAGTGGTTCTCAAAAAGATACATTAAAATGAATTCTATTTAAATAGTTTACGCACAACAATATTTCATAACTGGATATTGAAGTAAATCCGATGCATTTCACTGTGAATTATATAGAAATTTCCCGCTAGATTCGTCCATGCATTACGCATCAGACAATGTCTTCGCGAGACATGGCGAGGGGCGGTAAGTGGTGAACTCAGTGAAATGATGAGGAAGCTAATACCGTGAAGTTGGCGTCGGCTAGGGGGCACTTATTTCACAGCCTTATGTCAGACCTCGGACGCACGTTCCTCACCAACTTTTATTCCTGCGTTTCGCACAAGTGCAACTGCGGAAAATGCAGAATACTCACTTCATCACCATGGCCGCAGCAGGCCGTTCCTCCGGTCTCGAGTGACATTGTGCCATGCATTTAGGAGTGGCGGATGCGTGTCGCATTAAAACACTGCCAATGATTCGCTCACTGCAAGTTCATCCAGGGTTGCAGTCCTAGGACTATGCAAACACCGTGCGCTGCTTGGTAGTTGATGGGCATGAGGTATAAGTGGAAAGACACATTACTCTAGACGGGTTTTTGTGATGGTCGAGTGTTGGGGATAGCTGGGGCGTGTAGTTGTTTTTTAGCTCGCTGCTTTTATTTACATTCGTGTATCAGAAATGTACGCGGATTTGTGTTGCAAAAACTTAGAGATAGGGAGATGCATTGTTTTTAGTAGTAATCAAGCTGACAAGTGTTGGGAGTGAGAAATGTGGAGACAAGATGATGCTTGGAAGTGAATAGATGGGTTTGTGGCATTTACCTGGGCACTGAGAGCAATATTGTTGGAGTTGGGTGCAAATAACTTAATATGGTGTAATGCATTTAAGAAAGGAATTTTAGCATCTAAATTGTACCTTGTTACAATTAAGTATATAAATATATTGTTTTACTACTAGGAACTTATAAGATCCTCTGGAAGTTACCTTGATTTCTGCCCACAAGTGGAAATTGTGAGTATTTTGGAAGGATTATTAGTGCAATGATAATCATATTCCATAATTAATCAATCATAGCAATTATTTAAATCAACTTTAAATTTATTAAAAAAAGGTCATCAACAGAAATCTTAAATATGCAAACCTTTCATTCCATCAAAATAAGAACAAACATTTAAGTAAAATCTAATCTCTTTTGTAGAGATGCTTATTAGATCCTTACCATTCTAGCGCATGGATTTCTTAACCCTCCACCTTTATTTCTGCGCATTCCTTATTTCTTCGTGCCATCTCTAAGCACTGCACATGGAAAAGAAGGAAATGAAATTCTAAATCCAGAAAAGTAGCCCGCTTGCAGTAATACACCTCTTCTCAGCTTAATAAGCAAATAAGAAGGGCAAAGAACTTTTATCACATTCCTTGGCATGTGAAGATGAGCCCTTTGCATACTCTTCAAATGGCGTAATTCTCATACGAACATCATGTAGGAGCACCTCAACTCGAGTGCGTTATGCAAATGCTGCAATCTGTGTTGAAATGCGACGCTTGCATTTTAATTAGTTGTGTGCTATGTTTCGCTTGTTGTGCGATTGTAGAGAGAATTCATTCGTTTACTTGAACGCGTTCTCTTCCGGTTATGGTATCAATTTATTCATGCTTACGCTTTCAATTGGCAACTGCATGCAAGCAAATGAATGGATTAAGGAATGAAACAATGACAATTATTTCCTATTAAAATATAACTATGTTGTGTTGAATTCACTGAGGGGAAGCATTACGAAGCTTTCGCAGAATGTAAAGTGTGCGATGTCTAAACGTGAGGTGAATGTTAATTTTACGTTTTCAGGTGTTAATTACACACTGGATCGCAAACGTCAAGCACGATCTGATTATAAATTGCAGTTGTTTTATTTTGCTTCGAATTGCACGCTTTATAGTTTTTTCTCGGTAAAGTATTTCCCTTCCATTCAACTCAAGGCAGTGTTTTCTCACTTCTTTTTCTTATTTTTACTTTTACGTATTCGTTTCCTCGCGTCTAGCGGGTTTTGATAAGTTAGCATTTTACCATCGGATCATCACAGTTTTTGTTGTAGCATGTCGTTCGTAAGGAGATTTAATCCTTTTATCGAAGCATTGCCACTGCTTCCTTTAGCGTAGAGCTGCGAGACGAAAAACAGTTAAAAAACTTTGCGCGGAAAAGTTTCATACTTTTCTGGATGCACTCTACAAGGAGCTGCTTTCCACTCAACAACAGAAAGATGAATTTTTGTATGGTGACGGAGTCTTGCTGCTTTTCTACTTGGTCCGTTTGTAATCCGGATTATCATGTGCTTCGCGCCAGTGTGTCATGTTAGTGGTCCTCATCACACCAAAGAGCAGGATTGATCCTCAGAAACATAATGATGAATGGATGGAGAGTTTGAGTGGTGGTACTCTTTTCTTACCTTCCAAGTCGAGCGTGTGTTTGGATTATGGGAGTATTATGTCAACATTGCACCAAGTTTGATACTAAATAGAGGGTGGTAAATGGATTAGAAATTAGAAATATTAGAAGGTAATATTTACTCCTAAACAGTATATCTCAGATAATACAGCATCTGTGTGTGTGTGTGTGTGTGTGTGTGTGTGTGCGTGCAATACTTAATTTGCTCCTGATTTGTTTTGTGACTGAAATTTACTGCTATGGTGGTGTTTACATTTGATATCTTTGGGACAAAACGTAAGCGCATTTTCAATATTAACTCCTCTATTTGATGCAGAAATTTTATGAAACAGTTTGAAACTCGTGAATAGCAGACGTAGATCCAACTCACAGGCGCGCCAAACCAGAAACAAATAACCAGATTCCGACAGATTCCAGAAGCGTTGTAAAAATGCAGGCGCTGGAAAACTCAGCCAACACGAGAGGTGTTTGGAAAGTAAATAAAAAATGTAGATACCACGCTGAGCGGATTTTACACACTAGAAAATATTCAAGTTAGTCACAAGTCATAGAAACTGTAAATGTTTTCATTTAGTTGAAGTTGTTATTTTCAGAGAATG
>JAODGC010000001.1:6726235-6755273 GCA_027574925.1 Ecitoglossa quadriceps | reverse complement strand
GTCTCCATCACGTCCCCAAAATTTAATGACTGGCATTCTCTTCCACATGTACATGTGATGCGATGTCACTGGTTGTTTTCTGGTTTTGGTTTGCTCGGTTATGAAGTCGTCTCTTCTCCCACAACGTACGCATAATACATACATAGTCCAAAAGTGCACTACCGGATGGCGAGTGATTGTTGCCTCTCCTAAACCCATCATGTTCATCGTGGTGACACGAAGGCAACTAATGTATTATGTTCCCAAACGATCTGGTGGCCCATGTTGTGGCTTCACCCAATCGGCTTGATATCACAACCATCACATCGCATATGTCAGCGGCAGACGCAGTGGTCGCGTCCCTTCGTCCAGAGATGATGGCCAATGTTGCTCTTTATCAGTGAGCATCGACGTGATCAGTGCACTAATGGAAAACGAAACTTCATTTATTATGTTGTCGGGATTTGCACTATTCGGGAATATTCCATTAAGGAAAGGAATGTTTGTTTCTAAATGCATCATAATGACAATGAACGTGATAATCATATTAAATTGAGGAGATTTTCACCCTGTTAGTGTTTTATATGTTTGTTCAGTTTTTCAATGAGTTGTGCAGTAGTTTCAATGCATAACTACTCTAGGATTGCCTTTTCGTTCGCCGCCAACCGTTTGGCACAGCATGAATGCTGCAATAAGAGCAACGTGAATTCGGGCGCAGGCGTCTCGAGGGAAATTAAATTGTTATTACATTGTTACGTCGCGTGTGTGCAGTCGGCGTATTGGATATAAAATACTAATAAAAAGCCACGGTGGCAAAGGCACCGCAAGTCGCTGAGAGATTTATGTATACTTTGAATTTTACAAAATACAAGCGATAAATGGTTAAAGTGTTGCGACTTGGTCAGCTTGGTTCCTGCCAAGAAGATCTCGTTACTGCCAAAAAGAAGATTTAAGAGCATCGATAGACATACAATCGATCATAATACAAGTTTACGATTTACGATCCTGGATAAATCCTCTGGATTCCGGACTTTATAGACGCTTCAAGCAAATCTAATCAATTACATTGCGAATGCTCTACCACTTGCTAGAGTGTGTTTTTCGATGTGCGGTTGAGCTTGATTTCTTACAATTGCTTCACGTTGTCGAGTTACAGTCGATAAAATATACTCTGAAATAAAAGCTTGCCTGCCATAGCCGTAAACCGTCGTAAACGTAACAATCTGCTTGCGAGATTACACGTGCCCAAGAGCACAAAGCAACACATTTTGTTGTGTGATCCAGGAGAGGGAAAGTCCCGTCTAAAGGATTATTACAGGAAGAAATATTTAAAAGATCTCGGGAGAGCTCAAACATGTTCAGCTTGTTATAACAAAGTATTAGATTCAATTAGAAATTGTTTCTTACTGAGTAAAGTTTTTGTTTCATGTATGGATCACTTATTCTCTATTCATAGGAGATTTTGAGGTAACTATTTCAGCAACTGACTGAACAACCAAGAAAATTATTTGGAGAGGTCTTAAATCCGATTGAAATGATTTATTTATTATTGCTCCAGATTCTTGTTTCGTTCGACACGCATAATCCACTTCCTCTTTAGCACGCTAATGTACAAACCGGCATTAATGAAGGGATTTCCAGTGTCGGTGCTTTTAATATCTTCCTTTGCATGAATCCCTGAGCAAGTTAGTGATAGGGCGGATCTATTCTACTAGGTAGAACTGTTTGAAAGACCTTCAGCGCAACAGTAGGAACAGCAACCACGTTAACGACTAGGACACATAATCCGGAAATAATTTCGCAATTATGGGGCAGCTACACTAGTTCCACGAACGACCAGTCTAGAATCCACATACTAAGTTATTGCTACAAGTCCCAGGCTCTGCATAGCAAATGTAAATTATAATTCGTTCCGCTGAAAGCCGAAACCAAAAGGAAATTTATAAATGAATTTGAATATGAATACCAACGGTCCGCAATTAATCTGCTCCCACATCCAAAATGGAGCAAATTAAATGCATAATTTTCAAATCAGAGGGTTGTTACCATTCGTGTGGAGTCCTTCATTTGTTTGTAATATTAATAAGTTTCTTATGGGTTGATGTTCATGACTTTGTAGTTCGGACGATGGCAGTTAACGCGTGCTAATTTTGCTTGGCAATTGCGTTTAACGCCTCTTCCACGGCGTACTAAACATGTTAAGATGATTTATCCATCGTATTGTGGCTTTAATTATACAGCAGTCCGAGAAATACCGTGTGCCAGGAGTGTTACACGATGGTGGGCTTGTTTGCGCATTGTTAACCTGGCTGTGAAGTACGAGCAAATTGTCTTGCGTTTCCACCAATTAAATTATGCAATGTTACTACACATCGTGTGCATGTTGGAACAAGCAATGCATTACGGTAATGCTACTTCCAGCAGGTCCACCTGTGATCGCCAGGTATAGTAATTGTAACAAAGATTCAATTTGTGGGAAAACTTCCCGAATTATCCCAACTTGGTCCGCAATGAGTGAGTACATTGTACCGAAACCATTTCTTCTATTTACACTATATAGGCTGGAGTTTTTTTCGTCCTTGTTGAAATTGCTTATCGTATGCGTTGATCTAATGGAAAGCCCTGTTTTTCACTGTGTATTATAATTACGCAGTGCATCAATTAAATAAACCCAGGAGCTGCGCGTCTGCAATGCGTTCCTATTTTTTATTAACTCACCTTTAAAGAGATAAACAAAGATAAACAGATCCAAAATTAGTGTGGCGGTTATTTTTGTAGTTGGCGGCGATTTACACTGCTGTCTGCTGCTGGAAGTCAGAAGATGGACGGCGTGGATGCCGAAGACGACGCTCAACTCACGCGCTGCGATTAACGAGCGCTTGTCATGGCGACGGGAGATGCACATTGCAGATGTCTAATGGACCATAGATTGCTGCATATGTGCCTCCAATTGTAAGCAGCTAAACAGAGTAAAAAACGTATTTATTTCCTCAAGTGAGATTAAATTAATAAACAAAATTCAGTTAACCCAGTTCAAAACTTTAAATTAATTTGGTACTATCCGAAGAACTTGTGGGAACTTTAATGAAATCCAATGAAATTGAATCCTGGCTGTAATCCATACTCCATTATCCCATCTACACTAAGAATATGAAACTGCCGATTCATTCATTAATCGTTTAATGGATTTTGGAAGTAATTATCTTTGATGTAACGCAGATGGTGTGGACTTTCACTTCTGGAAGTTTCATTGATGCAGACTTGTATCAACTCTTCTCAAAGATGGTCATGTATGCATTGTTAATTTTCCGACCCTGAGCAGATGGATCTCTTGACGTTAATGTCAGCTTGACTTTCGGCGTTGCACCTTGTAGCTTGTCAGCCCGCAGCTGTAAATTCATTAACAATGATTTGTATAGCATTTGTAATGATTAAAAGTTAGCTAAAATTTTAGGCCGTTGTGGCCCCATCTCTTCACCCAAGCCTTGGCGTAATTGTGAATTTTAAACTTGAGCAAGTCTACTTCAAAAGTGCTTTCTTCCCAAGTCAGATTCCACAAAGATTGACTCGCATTGCCCTCTGTGTTGTTGCGTTGTTTACTTGCAAGTTGCGCTAAAATCAAATTAACTTTCAACAAACAACAGGGCGAACCCATCGTACAACAAAAAGCGCTTTCCTCAATAATGAACCACCATCGCCAGACGAGCTACAGGCTCATGGTTTTTCATGCACACCACATTCATTCCATTCTTTCAACTTTGTGTGCCGAGCTTGAAAGTTTTATATTTTGGTCGTCTTGCTGGTGCGTTTCACCTTCTTCATCCACGCCTTGGTTCATTTTACTGTTATTGTTTTTTAATATTTAAAAGAAGGCCATCGTAAAATGCGCGCCATGGTTTTAAAAGATAATTAAACTCGTTAAAATTTTTATGAAAGAAAGAAAAACTTATTAAATCACACACAGGGTTGGTTGCTGGTAATTTAATGGGCAAATGAATTCGTTAAGACAGATTATGCAAATTACGATTGGGGTATTAATGGGTAAAATATTGAAAGCCCAGTCTTTACCAGATGCAGAGGATTGGTTGGATGAGTGATTTGTTCAAGGTAGATATTCATTAAAAAGCAGGAAAGGTTAAGCCGGATTAGTGTCATTTTTTGGTCGTTAAATTGACTCTTGATTTGTTGTGTTACTTTAGAAATCACTCGGTATGTAAAACTTTAAGCTATCTGTACGACTTTTAAAACTGCTGCACGCCAAATACTTGGAACGTCATGGCAT
The DNA here is from genome assembly GCA_027574925.1 of Ecitoglossa quadriceps. Classification (NCBI taxonomy): domain Eukaryota; kingdom Metazoa; phylum Arthropoda; class Insecta; order Coleoptera; family Staphylinidae; genus Ecitoglossa; species Ecitoglossa quadriceps. The sequence continues at coordinate 6,751,012 of JAODGC010000001.1, read as the reverse complement.
GCCACATTGCAACAAGTGACGCGCTTCATTAATTTCCCTTAATTAGTCTTAAACAAGTCGGCGAGAGATGCCGCGGTTCTGGCACAACGCCGTCCTTTTTCTACCGCTTTTATTGCCGCCCGCGAAGTTATTTACATTGCACTCTATTGTATGAGTAGAAGCGTATAAACGTGAAGAATGTGGCGTCCAGCCAGGCCCGCTGCTGCTTTTTCCAAGTATGACAAATCGTAGTTTCCTTCACAGCTTCTTTACGTTCTTCTCCATCTGTCTCACCATTTCGCTTGCTTTGTGGCGGTTAGCGTCACTTATAAACTGTGCAGACGTCGATTACCCAAGCACTTATCGCCATTCACATCTATCCGTCTTCAGCGGCGGCAGCGAGGTATAGCACCCATATCCCTCGCAGTACGTCCCCACGTCGTTGTCACGCGCAGGGCACAGTTTAACGTTTGCGATTGTCTGCACATGCCGTGTGTGCAAGGGTGACCGTGACCATCATTGCCTGCAATCAGTGCGTTTGGGTATGGGGCCTACAAGTGGAGTAGGCTTGCAGCGCTAGACGGTCCGTTAACTGATACCACCCCTTACAGGCTGGGCACACGCTTTGTGTCCGAGACATTTGTAATGATTAGAAGCAACCTGTGTCCAGTGTGTAAACGCACTTTGATTTACTATTATTGCTTCTGACGGGTATCACGTGCTAGCATGACCATGCAGGGATGCAGAGAGTGGAGTAGTCTTCACGTGTGATAAACGTGACCCACCAATGCAACGAGCACTTTACTTCATGCTGAATGTAGCATAGCACGATTGTAAATATTGGAATTGATAGGGATTGATATTCGCGAATTTATGGTTTCCTAGATGGGATCTTATCAAATGATTAAAGGTTCCACCTAGGTGTGCTACCACTACATTATATTAGTATGAAATGGAAAATGTAATTATAATTATTATGTACGTTGTGGTGATAGATTTTATCACATTCCGGATATTTCAATTACAGCACATTTCAATATGGCCGACATATTTAAACTGGCCAGACCTCGGATTAAACGTCGACGCCGCCACCAATAATTGTCGCTCGTAAAGGAGATAAACTACCGCGGGAAAGCGCCAGGATAGAAATCGGGAAGCAGATGGATCGTTCTCTAGGTGATTCACTTAAACGGCGCCAACCGCAAACAGCTCGTGGAAAACACCGAAATAAAAGAAGAAAGCTCTGTACATTCCGGGATTACATTATCAGATCACGAACGAACGAAAACAGGGCATTAGCTGAATTAATCTTTGGTAAATATTTTCGTTCCACCAATGAGATCTCTAATTTATGATTTCTTACATCCGAAGATAAATTATATTCTCCTTTCTGATTCAAGAGGCGTTTGTTATGTGGTATGCGTACTTAGACGATGCATGGTCCTGCTGTATTACATCATGGCAAACTTAACGCCCACTTGGCAGATGCTGCAAATTTATGGCTCACTTGAAGTATACGCTCGCATTTAGCAATTCTCAAGCATTTCCAAATGCGCTCCTTCAAATCCCGCAAAACAGCCTGGAAGGAAAGAAATTCAATTAAAAACAAAAGCAAGCAGAGCAGAAATGCAATGAAATTACACGCGGATGTACTATAAACGCACATGATGGGTATCATGATAGCAGTCGTCTGATCTCACATCAAACTGGTGATGATGTGAACATTTTCACAAGTGGATGGTGGAAAGATTTTGTGATGTCTGTAGATTACATGCAAGTCTGCAGGAACTATAAACACATGGATTAATCGTAAACATATGTATGCACCTTCATTTGGGGGCAGATACATTGAGTGTTCTTGAATCTCCAACATAGATTGCTAACATCCAAGGATATATTTTCCCGCCACATCGGATTATTCTCGCCCTGCTCCTATAGGTGTATTGCCTTGTATAAGGCAATTTCGTAGATGAAAAAAGGAGCCTAGATACTTTTGATGTGCAGCAGCGTCAATGAATTTACACGATGTTTACGGCAAGCAGCGTTTTTCTCTCGGAAAATCAACTCAATCGCGGCGCGCGTGTCGTTCGTTGGGCATGCACATACGATTGCCATAACTCCGGAATGCCGTTGGTGCCGACGGCGATGTCGTCGTTTGGCGGTTTGTCGATGATGTTGTTGGTGTTAGGCGTTCCGTGCACGTGCACAACGTCAATGTTGTACTTTCCGCACGCGCTTTATGCGCGCCTTGTACGTCGTTTACCATCCTCGCCTGCTTTCCATACGTAAGGGGACTTTAAACCTTCAAACCTAAACCTGTGAAATGTGAGGCATTGGGCATTCAGACTGTAGGTAACTGTACTTGAATGGGCATGCAAAGAAAAGATGAAGAGAATAATGTGGAAGATCAAGAGTTTGCATTGGATAAATTTGAAAAATTACTAAATGGAGGTACTTGGGATGTAGCGTGCAAATATGGTCTTCGTAAAGGGATTATAACTGACTGAAGAATTATCTGACAGTGGCATGGCTATACCTAGGTAGTTTAGATTATCAAAAGCTTATGTCTAATTCAATTCCCATTGTTAACAATCTTTCTTGGTTTTATGTGGGTACAAGTGTTTGGGTTGGCATCAGTTGCTGTCACAAGTATGCTGGGGTAAGCTTGGGGTAAGTGCTGCTTTAGTTATTATACAATATATTCCATAAAAAAATTAAAATTCTCTTGCTCCACCAACCAAAATTACATTACAGACTCCTCTGGGACTCACCCGCTTTGTTTTACACCCTTTTTACAGTTTTATAAAGTCGATGAATTTATGGAATTTCATTCAATATACTATGTTTAGCGGTCACTCTATCGCATGTTGCGTCAGCATTGGCGATGTTTTGTGGTCACATGAAAGGGATGTTTTGCATGGCCGCTTCAAACATTCATGCAACGCACTGCGAATGCATCGCGATCGTTGTGTTGACGGCGTAAACGACCAGATCCGCACGCTTTACATGAATATCACAGCGACCGAAGCGGGAAAACACTTTGCCTGCACACATCCTGAGTATGTGTCGCTGCTGCTCCCGGAAACAAGCACTGAGGGAAGCAACCGCACGCTTCATAGGCATTTTACGTGCGCGTTTGTGCGTCCGGTGCTTTGTACACCTTGAAATTAATTGCGAAACGCCACCGTGCAAGTGCCACATCAACGAGCAATTCCTGATTTTTGTTTGTCACCCTTGATTCCCACGAAATGCCGGAATTCATTAGGTGTTTATTTTGCTCCACTGGAAACAATGGACTAATTAAATAATTGTAAGGCAACACGTCATTATGCACGATCAGGGCAAGAAACATTTGCGGTAGGTTGCAAATTGGTTTCGTTTGCCCCATGTGGGCATACGTCGAATTATTCGGGCTTTGGTCATTGGGAGGCACCATCGAATCTAAATCGACCTTTGCTTGTTTGGTTGTAACTTTTCGCTCACACGTTGCATCCACCGCGTCCAGCTAGCCAGCCAGCCAGCCAGGCGGCGGTCTGGTATCGTGTCGTTTATCCGTATTTAGTCGGCTTTGCGAATTTTATTTGCATTCATTAATTAAACAAACAAGTACTTGCAAAGTCCAAAAGGAACCAAGATAAAAAAGCAACAAAACGTACTCGCACTCAGCGTGCGGCGCCTGCTAAACACGCTTTTATTTATTACTCAATTATCATTTCGGGAATCAACTGTTCAGCACTCAGCATGCGTTGCCAAATTCGGAAGATACTACGTGTCCAACACGTCAGCTTTAATTTCGTTAGGGAATAAATGCAATAAATCGCATCGAAAATTACGCCTTTTGTCTGCATTCCTATCGAAATGCAGTGTTCGGTCATAAAAAAGAATGGATGCCTTGATTTTCTCACCGCGGGGCGTCGATTTCCATTCCTCGAGGGTTGGGGTGCCATCCCTTACTCTTGACTTTTGCTCCTACGACTTGTGCCGTTCGCTCGCCGATTGATGCGGTTTAACGCCACGTAATCTAATCTCCGCGCAAGGCATGAGGCGCTGGAAAAAGGAGCCAGCCAGCTGAAGAATGAATGAATGAGCCAAGTAGGAAAGTGAGTAATGCGCGACAATGCCATGGTGCGGGGAGTACAAGGCGACGCATTGATAAAGCTCTTTTAAAAATTGCCGCGTCAGGACGTACATGGAAAACAACGTAGGCGAAAGTAGCGATAAGGCATGATCACACAATCGGCGGCTGTGATTTTTGCATTTATGGCTATTCAGGGAATTTCAATTTAAAGTGTGCATGCGCGAGCAAGTGTGGTATTAATAAGTGCAAGGGAACATAATTCGAAGGGGACGAAAATCATTTTTCACTACTACTTAATAGATTTTGTTCCTTTTTACTTTACCAAGGTGATTCATCATGTTCGAAGAGACAAGCACTTTTTTACATGATAGAACAAAAAACCATTTCTAATTCATAATAAATATAGTTATTTTATTAAATGCCAACTACGTGGGTGAAACCAATAACATGAGAACACGAGGGGTGACTTATTGAATTTACTCGAAACGCTTGAGCTGTCAACGCTCTCCGGTTAATCCAGGACAAACAATCGAACTACAAGTGCTTTCATCGTGTCGCCCAAGAGCAATTTTCTTTAATAAGCAAGCGCAATGTCAAATGCTGTGCACACTACACAGTATGCAGCCTCCTTCTTTCTCCTCGACTGCACACATGTTCATTCATCGTGTGTAGGATGAATGGACAGCTAACTTCACATGTCAACACGTCATCACTGCCATGAAGCATTGACATCATCCAAATCCTGACAACTTACCGATTCATAACTGTCTCGAACAGAGGAGAACCTTGTGCGTTGGGTTGTTTGTGTTTGAGCTTAGCTAATGTCCCAGAGGGAACTGGAAGGAGATAAATTGTAGGTGCGTACGCGTGTACATCCCGTTGTTAGCGCCAACTGGGTAGATAATTGCATGATTCGATTATGATGTTTGACGGGCCAAAGTACCGGCTTGTTGGGAGTTGTGCTGAAAGTCTTGGGTCGGATCAACCTACCAGGATAGCGAGCGGATAGGTCTTGCGCCTGCCAACACAATCAATTTGCTTAATTTTGGTGTATGTAGTCGGTGTTGGGAAACATACAGGAATTAGAATGGAATGAATAATAATGTTCATGTACAGGCTACCCTAGAACAGCCAATAAATCCAAAATGTAAACAAACGAATGAGCAATATAATTAAGCAATATATCCGTTACTCTGATCCTATTAATAGGAGGACAATGATATTAGCTTAACGATGTGCATGCACTGCATATGTGCAAACGCGCCAGACGCCCTTCTAAATTGATCGAAATCGGTCACATGGGCGCAAACAAGGCCGTCGGGTGAAATATATAACAATTCGTTGTGCATTGCACGTCTGTACGTGACAACCGGCGACGGGAGGTTAAAGTCAAATAATCGAACCCCAAACGTTGCGCCAGTCCTGTGAATGCATATTGAGTATTACCGTGTAACACTCATGATGTGAGGAATCAATTAAATCAAGACATTTAATTTTTCTATCTGATCTGTCAAGCAATGTGTTAAACTCCCAACTCGATAAACGTTTCACCAAGCAGCAAGAATTCTTTGGAAGTATCAAGCGTTTGCAAACGTTACTCCTGTCGACAAACGACCTATCAAAGCAATGAAACTGCCTCTGGGCTCCCACAGCCGTCCCATACAGCTGCTAATTATAAATTTACTGTTTCTTAGTAACACGTACACGTCTATTGCATTATTCTTAATTCTGCGTACGAGATGAAAGTGTGCGCGAGGCAGGCAAGCAGGTCGAGAATAAATGCGCGCAAAAGTATATAATAAGCATATGTCACCGCATTTCTATTGCTGGTAGCTGCAATTTAACTTTTAGTCAACTTTTTGTTGACTGCTTGAAACAAACAGAGCTTTATTGAGTGGGCGCAAAGCGTGTAAATGCCTCCTCTTTCGTCCTGGTAGTTCCACTTGGAGTGGCGTTTATTAAATTGATATGCTCGTATATCCTCAATATAACAAGAATGATTTTTGCTGATGAAATTATGTTGTTTGTATGATTGAGAGCTTTTTTTCATACACAGCTTGAATTTATTTCTTTGCTTTGCCTAACTTACTTGCAAATTACGTCAGTTGACTTATCTCTTGTTGGAAATGTATTCTCACTATATTACTTTAATCACAATGTAAGACTAATCGTCCCTGCACCCTTCACATCCGTACCTAGTCTTTCTTAACATTAAGCTCTGTCAAGTCCATGTTTCTATCTGGATTTTTCTATAGCCAAATGGGCATTCAGTTTAATGCTTCATTAAAGGTTTTATCTTCCGCTGCTGCCCCACGACTCATTGTAGCACTCACTGTTCCTGCTGCTGCTGCTGCTTGCGGCTTACTTACACCAAACCACAGTTTGTTATTGCCGCATTAGAGCGGAATGAACGAAATGAAAGCTCGGGCGCATAAAGCTTTATGCACTTTATGACTCGACGGAGACGCTTTGCCTGCTTGCGTGCTGCGAACCTACTTCCACTCGTGTTATTGCTTATTCTTATTAAATTATCTGAAAGTTTGAATTATGATGATGAGTGCACATCAGAGTGGTGAAGATGTGCTTCCACTATGCCGATGTACAATGGTGTAGTGGAGATGGTGATGCACTGATACGAACTATTCTGTATTAATTTTTGCTAATATCGTGTACATCGAGAGTTGAGATAACTGGGTTTTAATTTGAAAAGTTTGCCTTTCATTTCATGCAATTTTATTTATTCTCTGCTCGTGTGGCTGGTTAAATTGCCAAAAGGGCACAAGTTGATAAATTAATGTTGAAGTTTTGCACTTTATTTGAAGTTTGTTGATTTTAAAGTTTTGTTTAATTTATCATGGTTGCAATATTACATATAACTAGGCATTTTAAAACTCAAAAATTCATCTGCCATTGCATATTATTTCTACGTATGCCATATTTATAAGAGATGCGTTAACATTTGTATAAGAAAAAGAGGAAAAGCTGGATCAAGGACAATGTCTCATATTCAGAAAATACTGGGAAAAAAATGTGGATATAAATGGAGCGTATCTACAAATGATACTTAATCAACTTTCCTCCGAAAAATGGAACAGAAAAATATCTTCCTTTAGTTGTATTATATGGATTTAATGTTTCTTTGTTATAAAAATTAAATATATTTAAAATTAGGTTTCATTTCTGTCTATAAATAACAAAATCTGCTTTGATACTCTTCTGGAATATCTTTTCGGTTTTTTTACACCTGAAAATTCCATAGTATATTAATATTTTTTACTTGATAGATTTTTATTTTATATCCATCATGTCTTACATTTTTCCTCCGCCTAGGATTTAAAATCTTCTAGTACTTTATTTGTGATTCCAATACACGTCGCTTTTTCGTCGCGAATTGTCCGCCCCCCAGCTCCACGCTCAATTCAATGCCTCGCCAATTTATCAAATCCGTTTTCCTTTCTTTTCGCAGCAACTTTCTTTCGTGCATTACTTGTGCATGTGCTTTTTCTGTCAGCTCATGTTGGCTGCCACTCGCGCAAGCTCGACTTTGTCACAAAGTCAATTTTGTTTCACTGCGAAAGAACTAAGTTTCCATGTTTTTCTTTCATTCGCTGCTGTTTATTACTTTCTTATATTACTTGCTATCGTTGCACATGAAACATCTTTATGCAGTTTAATGTAGTCGCATTTATGCACTGTGGAAGGTGAACGTTTATTATGAAAAATCAGTCGATGGAATAAATAAATAAATTGTCATTTCTTGCCCGACTATCTCGCTTGGGACGACATTGTCGGAATCATACTTGGTGCCGTATAAAAGATGACAAAGTCATAATAAGAAGCAGAGTTGTCTATTTTTCTCGTATGCATGCACGGGGTTGGCATTCAAATGGGAATGCAACCAACTAGCGTACAGCGACAACCATAAATCAAGCCATGCGAACGATGTTTGCAGAGCAATGAGGAATCTTTTTATGGAAAATCATCCAAATGTTGCATATTTACACTAGTTGCCAGTTAACGCTGAAGATTTATCACTCAATTTTCTAGGCACCATATATGAAATTTTCATTTTTGACTTTGGTTTTAATTATCTCTTAGTAACAGCAGCTTGGAGAGGAATTAATATTCATTTTATTCTCATTTAACACCCGCTGACTTTGATTATAATCAAATATTTTCATTAACAAACTAAAGTCAGGTACATTACAGATTATACAGACGATGAGAATATGTGGAGTGTTTCTAAACAATTGACAATGAGGTTTTTATTTTAACTGTGTCATTATTTATCACAAACATTTTAGTAAATTTAATACGAGAAGTGCGTTAAGGTCCCAATGGATCAAAAAGATGAAGTCATTTCTTAACCCTCATTAAGTCATTAACTTAATGAAATATTACATGCTTAATAATGCATTGAATTGAGGACCTACACCCAACCATTCGTACAATCCAATTGGGCATCTTTTTCAAACTTGACATGAATTATTTTCGGCTTCATATCAGGAATCTTATTTTCTGATTTGGATAGAATGTTACTACTAATTATAATTCAATTTTAATTAAAGAATCCTTGAATTTCAGAGGTCAAATCAACATGTTTAGCATCAATTAATTCTGGGTTTGTTGGACATTACCATTTACACGTAAATTCAAACTAAGTTGCTCCAATTTTTATTTTTTATCTTAAGAAATGGACGTACAGATTTGGTATTTTCATGACTTTCTTTGATAATTATAATTGATATGTATCGTATTTAATTAAATACTATAATTGTATTATTAACTACACCTCTAAGATTGTCTTTCGAACGAAAATTATTTATGGACAATAAGCAACAAGTATTTTACATTTTTTCAAAAGAATGCTAAGAAAAATGGCTGCAAAAGGAAAACTATTCGAAAAAGATAGATGATAGGCATGATCTATAGACGATCTTAGATGATCTTATTTGATAGCCAAAACGTTACTCTATTATCTAGTCTTGGTCCTATCTTAATTAGAGATGCTGTAAAATTAAGGTCAAAGATGAGTCATTATTGATTTTTTGTGAAAGTTGTGTTGGAAAATTAGGCGCAGGGGGAAGACTATTAGGGCTAGATAGATGATACGGACCTTATTTTGTAGTCAAAGAGTTGCTCTATCAACCAGTATTAGATAATTATGACTGATTGAAAATACCTGAAGTTGGATGTAACCTAAAATATTAAAATTATCAAGATGTTGTTAACGTAACAAAGTAAGTAGAGTCGTTGATTCCCGCTAGTCACATATAAAGCTACAATTTGTAAATACAATTTAATCCATGTCCATGATTCCGCTTGTTAGCATCTTCAATCGATGCTAGTCTATGGCTATGCAAATGCATCCCATTAACATTCACATGCAGCTAAGCATTTTAAGTCGTAGTACCCTCACGCCACGTCCATAAATTAGAATTTGGATCAATTGGTATCGTTAACAATGATGCCGCCGTGACTATTTATGGTGTCAGTTGACCCATGTTCCAACTAAGGAACTCCTCGTAGTACTTGTAATCGGACCACTTCTTAACTGTGGCGACTTCCAGCGGTTCTAGCAGCGTTTCTAGTGGACCAGTCCAGGTTTCATTGATTTCATCTGAAACCAGAAACTTGTTTTTATGCAACTCACTGAGCATTGAGGGTGAAGCCAACACGGGCCTAATATGTACAACCGCTTATATTACAACAAGATGAAGTAATTATGTTAATAATGAATTACTCGTACGATGCAATAATAAATTAGACATTTCATTGGTGCGTTGGAAAAAACATGCTTGTGTTGAGCAATTAATTAATAATTGACTTTTAATGTAGTGTTATGAGACTATTAATGTCAGCTGCCTTCAAACTTATTGAGGTTCTTGTTCATGTTCTTTTTGTACTTTTTAATTATAATGGAAAACAGATTAAGTCTATCTTGCATAATGTGCTACAGTTACCAACTTAGGAGCTTCACATTTCGAGTGAAATGAAGATAAAATATTTATTGTACGTGCCAACATCAATATCGTTGCGGGTAAACAGCGCTAATAAACTTTTCGCAAAGTAAATAAACCGCCGAAGATCACAGGACAAGACATTGCGGATTATGAAGCTTCGAGTGCGGATCTTGACTCGATTCAGTAGTGTTTGCACTCGTTGAAGAAGGAAACTTTAGCAGATTGCCTTTGGTTCGAATTCGGCAGGCAAACTCATATAAAACTCGATGGGAAGTGAAGAGATTACGCGTGCTTTGGTGTTGAATACGGAATTTGCAGTGTTAAACGGGTTTAATAACAAGTTCGAGTTTTCAATCGGGAATCGATTAAGATGTGCTCAAGGTACGATTAAAGTGTGATTAAACTGCTTGGAAGTTGTTAAAACATCCTAGGGTTTACGACTGTGAAAGTAGGTGGTATAGGAATAGGAAGACATAAAACAGCTTCAATTGGATGATAGTCTTGCATCATATGAGGTGATGAATTTAAGAGCGTTGTATTTGCATTTTTATGCCACAGCAATATTTCTCGGTGGTATACACGTTTTGTGAGGATTTGAAATTGTTGAATATTAGAAAGAATAGTTGGAATTGAAAAGGGGGTGCTACTAGTGTGTTGACATAAAGAGAAGGATATCACAAAGGAGTTTGCTGTGCTGTCGCTGACATTTTAATATTTTACTGTGGAATGTCCCAGCAAGAATGCACTTTCACAGTTTCTTTCTTGATGGAATATGGAAGTTCCTCAATGCATGCAATGGCAAATGTGATGCAGTAAACATTTGGGAAGAATTGGTAGGAAGTTCGTCTAGAATTCAATAAGGAAACTATTTAGGAAGTTTTACATTCTTTGTGCTTTCCCGAGCTGAAATTATGAAAATTGCAGGATGCTATTGTTCAAACTACAACTCCCAGGTCAATGGAATTATTTTAATATCGACATCAGTCACCTGAATAACTGAATGCCGGAAATTACCGTTCATAGATCATGAAAGTTGTAATCCCAGAGAAAAGTTTAAATTTTCAATTTTTGCTTCAATTCCTCTTCAGACTTGGGAACAATCAACTTTTATACAGCTTTCCGGCTACCCAATTTTACGAACAATCTACTTAACAATGGATTTGCGTTCAAAGCAAATAGAAAGTTCAGCTGGTTTCAGGTTGGTTTATATTGTTTTATGAGCAAATAAAATCAAAGTCCAAAAGCTCTTTGAAAACAGTGAAAGAGTTGGAAACATTGTGAGCATCTTTTACCTCTTATTAGCCAAGCTTGTTCATTTCTCCAATACTATCGTCTCTGAAAGGATTTATAAATGTAATTCGTTTTGTAAAAGGAAATGTTAGGAAGTGAAAAACGACAACTGGGGTTCTTTCGTTCACCCTCTTTGGGTGTTTCTTGTGATGTTCATTTGACCATTATGCAGAACATGGGAGGACAAGTTAATTAAATGCATTCTATGGTTTCAACATCAGCTTGGGTGTTCGTACTAAGTTGATTATTCATTAAACGAACATTTGTCCTCATTTGGGACCCCGTTTTGTCGTTTGCAAAATGAACTGGAAAGTAAGAATAAACACTATGAACAATAAAACCAAGATATTTATTAGACACTTTAAAGCATGTTCAATTTCAATCTTCTCTTATACATCACATATCAGTCCTTGAGAAGTTTCTTCATTAAACCATGTGTGGTATGCTTTGCGAATATTACAGACACTTGAGGGCTTAATACGATCGTAGCTCTGGCAAGAGGCCATAAATTCCATGCATGCAGTGCTAGTTGAGTCATGGCTAACAAGATGCATCGGAAACATACACAAGGCTCACCCTTTTTGCACCCCTACAGACTACCACTCCGCATTTGATTTGCACTACATGGCCACATACATTCACAGCCATCAAAACAGCGCATGGTGTGTAATAATGCTGCACAAAAACAAAATGCGACCAAGAACGAAAAGCATGGTGGACACAAAAGGGTTAAACATGTGACATTAAGCATGTATGCGGTCCTTGTCCAAGGTTTAATGCATCCATTGTTAGAGAGCGAAGTCGATCGTCGATAGTGACGCGTTTGTGGTGCACCAGTGTCAGGGGAGGGAACCCCTTTTATTTTCGTAACGTGGTATAATTGGGCATTAAACATTAATACTCCATGCCTAACCCCAATTTATGATCCTGCCGTTCAAGGAATGTCTTTAATTCCTCTGAGATAAACTGTGATTTAAATTTATTGCACTGGATCTATTTTAAATACCTCAGAAAAGTGGTGTTTAATTAATATTCTGGTCTAGATTTGGTGAGATTCATCTCATTTTACTTGCATCAAATTAAAAAGTATCTTCCATGCATAATGGTACATACCTTTACCATTTACATATGGCTCGTTGTTTGAAGTTAAATACATTTCCTAATTAAGCCATACTTCATACTTTACGTACCCGCGAGCGTTCATCTGATATGTGCTTTTATCACCGTCACTACCACACAATTTGCCTCTACATGCCTCGTTCCATCAACTTGTTGAGTAATGTCATACCCATTCCTAGGATAAATTAATTTAGCCGAATCGAATTTCGACGCGGCGCACTTTCAGCATATCACTTGATTGCTTTATAGACCAGCTTACCCGCGGATGTTTATCCTGCCATATAAGGAAGTTGGAGATTTACGACTCTCATCGCGAGTTCCTCCAGACATCCATGTGTGAACATCCAGGTGGATAATGTTATTTTAGGATCTGGGAAATTAAATTGAAAGCTTTGATGGTCATAAAATGACTACCAACAACTCCTACCTTCTTATAAAGAAAATATTCTTTCCTAGATAAATTGATAGACTACTTTCTGTCTACCTGTCACGCGCGGGGCCACATTCTGAAGTTATTGGTGAGCTGCAATTTGTTCTTCTTGGATATCTCAACTCAAGGCAAGAACCTTAACCATCAGATAGCATCGACATTCATATTCCGCTTGAAAGAACTACTCTAGGTCCTCTCATGACTACACTATCGTTGACATATACATTCGCATCAGATATTTTGAATACAACTGCTTCAAGGACCAATCTTACGGAACTTTGATCGCTCATAATAGAAGTAATTACGAATGAATGGCTGGCAGTCTAATGTTGTGCTTGCTTTACTTTTTCGATTGTGTAAAGCACTCGACGATGAGTGCGTCTTCGTATTATACTCTTATCGGTACATTTCCATCTTGTGTGGCTCCTGGAATGAAACCCGGAAAACGAAGAAACTTGATTCATCAGAGCTAGTAATATAAATGCAACCCGTATTCATTAACCGGATGCACTTCAGTTTTTGATCAGCTTGGTGGAGGAGTTTACACAAGCCAAAATAAAAGCAGACATGAATAAAATAAACATAGAAAGAATGTAAGCCTTGAGATTAGAGCCTTCTATGTAGTTATTTTAAATACCGTTTATGCAATGGTTGAGGACATCTAGTATAGTTATCTCTTAAACAATGCGCATCATTTGGATTTTCCATTAAGAAGGAACAACAAGAAGTCGTAAATATTGTTCGTTCGGTTTAAGGTTTAACCGGGGCTGAAGAATTTTATTGTCAAGCAATATCTCCGACACAATAACGCACGGTATTTATTGTTATTTCCGGTTGACGTTCGTATTCTTCGATAGCAATCTGAAAAGAACCGGGTGGAAAACAAAGATATTATTTTTGTGATATTGCCCATTCATGGGCATGGACGTCCAATGCGGTACGCATAAATCTTTGCCCAACATTCGCAATATAAATCTGTAATAAATGTTCCCAGCCTGAACATGTGTCAGAGACGTAATAAAATTACCACAAATAACAAATGTACACCAGACAGGGAATGAAAAAATTTAATCAAATAATCAAATTGACAGTGACTACGCACAAAAATGAATGGACTACGAAGCATGTAAATATAATCAACGGGAATACGTTAATTTTTAAAATAATAATAAAATACCGTTCTTTTTATCATATGTATCTATAGTTGGTTAGTTTCAACTAGAAAAATATTAGTTCTTTGGGTGAGTAATTTTTTAAACAACCTTCTTTGTTGAATATTAAGTTCAAATGAACCAATGAGTTAATTTCAAAGCTTAAAAACCATTTAAGCTTCTATATCCCAGTTTTCTGGGAACTAGGTTTGTGAGGAAGAGATTTTCTGATTTTGGTAATATTTGGGAATAACTAGGTTCGCCGATGTTTTAGTAAACCTGAGAAGCATAAACGTGAACTGAAAATTCAAAAGCAAAAGCTTTGCCTTGTTTTGGTAACGAAAGTCAGAAGTGTCAACCCACAGCATATTTTTTATTTTCATTCGATTAATTACACAGAATTTATTTACAATTAGACTACCCAGTAATTATCGAAATTAATTTGGCTAGAAGGCTTTTGTAATGCAAGCTATCAGTGTATTACATTGGTTATTTGAAATTACGTTATATGAGACTCTTTCATTAAGCTAAAAGGATGATTTTGTCGTAGAAATATTCTTTAACATGTCCAGAATATCAATATCTAATTGAAAATTATATAGTGGAATATAAAAATGAATATTTTTATGAATCTATAAAATTTGATGTCTTTAATATTTATTTATTTTGCAGGCTTTAGCACAGACATAAATTTATCATATTCCAGATGACAATAAATATAGAATTCAGTAATAGAGCAAAGAAAAATCACCACGCAGGCAAAATTTCCAATAACCTATACTACAAATACGCCCTGTATGAAAACCAATTTCGTTCTCCATTTCACATCTACTTAGGATTTATTCCTACTTACAACTTCTTTCATATGCTTTATATTTATAGTCTGCATAACTTTCAATAAAATGCGTTCTTTTATTGACTCAGTATGAAATGTGTTTACACAATTTTCCTTTTCTTTGCTTGTCTTTTCTGTCTTTACTTTATCTACAACCAAATTACATCTATTTAAAATGCCTTGTGTGTAACGATTGTCTTTTCCATGCATATTTATAGATCAAATATTCATATTATCATCTCTTTTATGCA
This sequence comes from Ecitoglossa quadriceps, assembly GCA_027574925.1. Classification (NCBI taxonomy): domain Eukaryota; kingdom Metazoa; phylum Arthropoda; class Insecta; order Coleoptera; family Staphylinidae; genus Ecitoglossa; species Ecitoglossa quadriceps. The sequence continues at coordinate 6,735,916 of JAODGC010000001.1, read as the reverse complement.
AGTGCACAGTTGGAAGCATTGTTTACCTTGGAGTACGTTTCCTACTACCGGATGGCATGAGTAATGGGCAGGTTTCTTGCATATTTGTTGACTCAGCATCCATTGTGTCTGTTTGCTTTGGATTTAAATTAAACTTTGAAAATGTTGTATTCTGCTTGTGTCTGTCAATTTAACGGTAACCGCATGGTCATTACTTTAGTGGTGGCATTTGATTTCTAGGTTATACAAACACGCATTCTCTCCATCGCTCAACCTGGTTTTCCTGTACCTACCAAATGGACATGCATGTCGCATGTAGTGGCTGGTAATGTGGAAAATAGTGTGTGTAAAGACGTAAACTGCTTGCCACCTGAACCATTGTAGGTATATTGTAGGTATTAGGGGAGCAGAGGCAAACACGTGGAACTATGAAAACAAGCGCTTTAATGTGAACGGAAATGGCTCTTAGTTGGTGGAAATTCAAAGTGTTTGCGATTTACCTCGTTTTTTGTAACTCACGTGATGCCGAGTAATTAATCATTAGTGCGACAATATCTGACTGATTGCGTGTAGTACTAAACAATAGGGTACGCTTTTTGCATTCTGCTTTAATGCAATCCTTGTTTAAGGTTAAGCTTGATGCAAAGACCACTTTGCTTTAATCAGGAGTCGTCTTTTTGTGTTTATTAATTTATGTTGTTTCTTTTACTGCACACTAATGATGCTTTTTATTATTAATATTGCAATTAGTGATAGACAAAAAATTCGTACTGAACAAGTTTGAATTAAAAATTTAATGTATAACCCAAACAATTTCATGCTCCACAGGAAAAACCATTTCCAGATTAATTAATTTAAAACCAGAAAACTATGAAAATTGGATCCTATCCACTCATCACATAGCAGCATGTGGTGGAGTAGGTTTAATCCCATCTGGGTTTCCTTTCTCTCTCCCCTCCCCTCTCTCGAAACCCTTTTTTGCTTCCCCAACTGAATCCACTGCCAAGTAAGAGAACACGCATTTATTTGCTTCACTCAAATAAAATTTATCATCACCCTATTGCATTCAGGCTGCACTTTGGCCACTTCTTTTGCAAAACGTTTCCATTATTCAATTTGCAAGCGTAATTAAGTAATAAAATAATGGCCTTTGCTAAATCTAGGCACTCGTCTAGCCGCCGCTCATTTTTCCAACGCATTTAGAGACGCCAAATGCAGACGAGCACAATTAACGCGAACGAACAACATAAATGTTTTCGTGCAATTTCCTCCCTGCAATTCAAAAAATTTAATCAAATATCAGACCAACCATGCAGTGGCTGGAATCCTGAATGAGTGAGAAGTTAATGAGACACATTGTGGGCGACGTGTTGGAGTCACAAAAGGGTTGTGGTTCTTGTGGGTACATTTTTATCTTCGATACAGTTAAAACGTCAAATGTGGCGGCGGTTGGTGGAGAGGTGATTACCACTTTATTCAGCTTTGCTGCAGTTTTATTTCCGTTGAGTTTTTACTGAGATGTTGGACGCAGTGCACACAATAAGCATTTTTCTTTATTTCCGGTTGGGGTTAAAAAAAAGTTGTTGGTTCTTATGTGTGTTGTCACAAGGCAAGGTTGAAGATTCTAGTAAAATATATATCCTGTTGTTTAGAAGAACGATTAAATTTCTAGAGATTTTGTTTTTGATTTGGAGGAAATAGGATAGTTTATTCATAAAAATAGAAAGAAAACATGTTGATTTTTATTTATTTTTAATACGAAAATTGGACCTGTAGTAATAAATTTGAAAGGTTTTTTTTCCTAATGGTGAAATTTTTTAAGCACTACAAATTACATGCCATATTGAACAATAATTTAAATGGTATGTAATTTTTTAATTCAATTTGTTATTAAATCCAATACATTAATTCTTGTGGCGAAATTTAATTTAGCACAAAGGCTAATCACAAATTATACCACTAACGTTCCTGTGCAAATTTCCCAAATCCAAAATATTGCACGTTGGATGAAATCATACACCAGGCAATAATCATGAATTAAATCCGCTGACAAATAGTCTCTGAAATACGCGATAATACAACTCAGCGTTGAATAATCATTGAACCTTTAAACAACAAATCAAAATTGATATCTCATCAAAAAAATAAATTGCAGCTAAATCAATTTCTTTCTTTTTCGTCGCACAGTTAAATTAGAAAATTAAACTTCTACCAGCGTAATACCTAATTCTGCTTCCTTTTTTATGCAAATTCTTGCATAACATAGTAGTAATGAAATGTATTTCCTATGTAAAAACCAAATGACATTTTTCATTAGCTCTTGATTAAATTTTCTTCATCACTCTCGTGGCATTCGTTGATTCAATTTTAAATTCCATTTTCATTTAGTAGACGCGTTGTTTTTCTACACGCAACATAATTAAAATAAAATCTACATGTGTCTAGTGGGTCTATTAATAAAATCGTTTTTTTTAACACTCATTACTCTTTGTTGTTGCGCTGCATTGCTTTGGGAGCTTCATATTGGGTTGGTTTATGGGCGTACGGTTGTTATTCTAAAGCAGATTTACATATACATCATACATCATCGTGTGCAATGTGGATGAGAAATAAGCGAAATGAACTTCGTTGCCAACAACGTGCATCATAGGAGTATGAAGGGAAAGCACAGGGTGTGTGGAGTAAGGAAGGTGCCGAGTATTCATTTACGTGAAGTCACGTGTCACACGCGTGCCGGGAATAATTGCAGCGTTTGCCACAAGACAAACTTTTGAGAATCAAATCTAACGACAATAGTGTAGATTTGCACTGGTGAAGGAAGCTGAAGCTAGTACAAAGTAAACGCGTTGACACTGGGCTTTTTCAAATAAATCTGAACGCATTGATCATAGGCACGTGTCCATACAAGTGAGAGTGTTATTTTAAGCTGGTAGAGGATAATAATTTGGAGCCTTTTCAGCATGAAGCATGATAACAACTTGCAACATGTGGTGTTGATATTAATTTGATCCTCTATGTTGTGTATTTTTAGTTGTATAACCTACACTTCAAAAGGTTTGGACATGGTGCATGTCAATTTTAGGATATGTTCGGGAGATGAGGACAGTTTCATGTTAAATGTCTTTATTCGAAATTTACCTGGGAGTCCAAAATGTCATTTGTGGCCATCTCATCTGAGCTAATTTTGATAGACATCCGTGCAATCAAATCATATGTTGATAGATAATTTTACTCCAATCAGCGGGATTCGCGCAGTTTATTCTTATCTATTGAAGGGTTGATTACATCGAATTCTAATTTTGACATATCGATGGAATGACCTATAATATCAGCCGGGTATGTGCGGCAAGTGAGGAAGTTTTGAATTTCAAAGCACGCGGAGGTCACTCAGCCCCAGGAGAATAACAGTTTGAACTTTTAGATAATTTTTGGTTTGGTAGGATATCCACAAGAGTGTCAGTAGCCAGCCCTTGGATATATTGTCGCCTTAACTACAATTTAATCTAATTAACTATTAATTTATTTCGAAATTAAACTTTCAACTAAGACCAGTACAACAAATTAAGCTCCCTACAATGCTTCTCTAATTAAATGCTCTAATTTAGTCATTTGATTTCAAGTTTAATTAGATTGTAATTAATGATATCGTTAATTAAATAATTGCCTTGTTAATAGGTGCAATGCATAACGACAAAATTAAGGTTGGATTCAGTTTAGTATTATAATTAAATTTCATTCTGTTTTGTGGTCCAACAGAATAAAGATATAAAGGCCAGGAACATATTGTTTTATTTACAACAAATTAATATTGTGAACAAACCACTGAAATTATATCCATGGGCACACCGACAAGTACATCATATAAATTACGTTTCATCCAAGAAAGTAGCTTGGCGAAGGTTTACCTCGGGCGATCCATGTAGCTTCTGCGGATGTGAGGTTACTATCCAAGATATGTGTTAAGAAGGGACGGTTTTGTGATGACCTTTTGTAGGGTCAGTATGACGAAATAAAATGGACAAAACGGCAGCAAACAGAGGCCCAGAGCCCTTCCGTGTTGCTGACGGAAATAGGACAAAAAAAAGTTTCAAACTCAAACCAAACAAATTTAGTTTATTCTCATGGGATGAAGATTTTAAGTTCTTAAACTTCTGGTCTCCTCCATTATGGTCTAGCGCAGTTTTGGTATAACATGTGTTTGCTGAAGTTAAACCGAAACTTATTCTTAAACTTTTTGAGATTTTCACGCCTTACAAGTTTACAGTGTGATACAAGTTTGAAATAAACTTGATAGCATAAGAAACATTAGAGTTTTCAGATCTATTAGGGATTTTTTTGATAGCAATTAATGGACCCTCTATAAATTTGATAGTTACACCCTAAACCAGAAATAATCTTCACTAAATTTCAATAAAACCTAGTGTATAGGTCGAGAATGAAATCCCATACCAAATCCAGGATGATAAATGATCTCCATCGCCAAAATGGATAACTACAACTATTTTATTTTCATCTCGGCTTGTTGCTCTTCCTGAATTTCCTCCCAGTTGCATTTTACGTGGAATCCAACCTACCTCCCATGGCCCCCAATTCGAATATTCTAATTCCGTCTGCCCTGCATAATACCGGGCCACTACCCCGAGCTCAATTAGGTATTTTGGCAACGACGAGGCGTTGCGACCGTATAAATAACCCTCGAATAAATAACACAATCCACCCCTATGATAAATAGATCCAGACATGTGTGGATGCAGCAATCCCAAAGCGGTATCATACTGGCGGGCAAAATTATTTTAGCGTTTGTAGTTTTACAAACAGGAAAACAAAACAGAACAGCAATGAATAGACTGCGATGTATAGCAAGCTACATATGTACATTTGAACATTGCGTTTGAACGCATACATTTGATGTAATGTGGGATTGATGCATTTTATTCGAGGCTAAATGTTAACTTTGCATTTTATTTGATCGGCGGCGTGTTTGTAAATTTTACGGCGCTTATTATGTCGTCACATCAAAAGAACTTTGGTACCCTCATCGTGATGCCACAATGCACCCTGAAAAACGTAATCGCAATTAACGAAGATACCCAACAGGCCATCCTGCTGGGACTTCACATGCGTGAAATTTGTATTTTGATGGGATCTTCTCTCATAGATGTCGATGAGAAATTCAGGCTTAATCAGCAAATGGAAACAAAAACATTTGATAAAGTAGATGGCTATTCTGTTCGAAAGAATGGTAATTTGATTAGTATGAGATTAGTTTGTTCGATTTACTTCTGCACCGTACACGGAACACCCAGAAAGAAAACCATAAATTAGATAATAATATTAAGCATAAAGAATTGTTTTATAAATGAAAACAAGCTGATAAAGTACAATAGAATAATGACGCAATAAAAAAGTACATAAATTAAAACCTTAACCAGTACCCAGAGTTCAAAGGTGCTTGTATCAAGTTGACCTCATCCAATATTTGATTTGGTTCTTTATCTGTGATCAACCAGAGTAGAATTAATTTATCAGCCGTCTTGCTTTATGTTGCACAATGTAATGAGAATTAATTGACGTCGAATTGATTCTTCATCTTGACTTCTCTATAAATTTTAATTTTTTATATTGTTTGCACTTTACCGCCGCGCCGTCGTGCGTGTCAGTGCATCATTGGCTTCACATCGAAGAGGACGTTATTGATAAGCTAGATGTGTTACTAATATTGATGCGGGTTTTATTTATTATACCCTCACACATTTTCCTTCAGCACGAGCGGTTTTTCGTCGCACGCGATGTTGGTTTGCATTCCACCTCATTGCGTCTCTAAGTGCTCGGATTGGCGCGTGATGTGTGACCCACCCCAGACGCCACTGGTCAATGGAATCATAAGGACCTATTAAATTAAACTGAAATGTGAAAAGTTATCTGGTAGGAAATATAAAACCCCTCTCAAATGCACTTGCATTAGTTGCTAGCATAGATGTGGTGTGAAACTTCGGAAATCTTTCATTACGTTCATTACGCTTGCCGCTGCCGCCGGCTGAAAGTTGGCTGTTTTTCCGCTAGTGTAATAAAATGTGCATTGCGTGGTCGTTGTGTTCCCCGAACTCCAATGCGGTGTCTAATGGCATTGTGGAACTAACGTGCGTTTTGTTTTTTGTTCCAGTATGACTGCGGTGATTCGGTGTAAGGTGCGACAAGTCTAATCGCAAAAAGACCAAATAGGAAGGCGGACGGACAAAAGGGATACGGGAATAAAAGGCTTAACGTCGTGGATGTGCTGCCACTGTACGCAGTGAGTGAACGTAGTGTGCGACGTAGAAAAAACGAGGTGAATGAAAAGATACGAAATGGATTTTCGCCGAAGTCATTTGGCCAATGCTGGCAACAGCAAACGGCGGGCAGCGGTCCCGGTTTTGCCGCCGCGCATTCCCACGCCGATGCCAGCGTCGACACCCGGGAACAACAACAATATGTCAAAGTAAGTATGAAACTGGATGGAACTTTCGTGGGACTTAAGTTTTTTGGAAAGAGTTGTGAAAACTGAATTTAATAACGTGGAAAAGTTGTGATATATCTTGCAACATAAGAAACTAAAATTTTCGGAGACTTTCTACATTAATTTCTTGACAACAATGCAGAGGATTAAAAAAAACAACATGGCTGTTAATGTACTAGTAGGGCCTTCTCTTGCTAATGAAATGAATCCTGATCAACTTTAAAGTTCTGATTTTATCGAAGTAATCGATTTTTACAAATACGGCAGCATAAACCAAATAAAAAATTTTGCTTAAATTTCCACTAGGTAGTAATCAATATCCTTTTGCTAAGACTATTATAAACCAAACTATGAAACAGACTGAATACTTCCGGTATGCATTAAAATATGAGTAATTTGAATACATATGGCTTCACTTTACCACCGTCAAACGTATGGTTCATTAATAGCCTGATGGATTCAGCAACGTACCAAACTTTCTTAAACTTTCCTCGCTCTCTTCACCCTTTCTTTGGTGTTAATACACGTGTTCCAACGTGCACGCGCACGGATTACGAGTGCCGTTTATATTCGTTTATACTAGGAACACATAGTGCATTAATCATTAATGTTTACCCACTGCGTTTCTATGACCAGGCGAAGCTGAACTTATAAACATTCTGTGTTCTATGTGCACACATGACATCCGAAATAAATGAATGAACTTCGCCTTCAATGGACTGCTGGTGGAAGTAGACTGGAACCAAACTTACAACATTAATTACACGAGCAAATTATTAGCAAACAACATGAAGCTTTATTGTTCGCATTTATAACAAAATCGTGACTATTTATTTGTTTCCAGAATGATAGAAAATAATGTTTTTCATGATGAAGCAAATGAATAGAATTGTTTATTATTGACACATTTCAAGACATGTGAGCTTGATAAATGACACAAATTGATTATATACTCATTACGCTTTTTTATTTCTGTTGATGATGTATGATTTCCGATGTGCTGAATGAAAATTAATGATTGTGGTGGTAATATTTAAATAGTGTTATAATGATAATGTCACTTAGTTAGTAAATTGATTTTATTCTGGCTGTTTGAGTTAACCTGAGTGAAATATTCTATTATTATTTACATTAGTTCACTTGGTAGTTATTAGTTAGATCCATTGTGCTGCAAAAATATTGCAAATTTTTTGCATCTCTGGTGAGTTGAGAACAGAAATATTCACTATAACCTGGAACACAGTTCAAAACGTTCTTTCATTCATCAATGTCATTTATCTTCATCTTTGTTTTCATTATCATTCGATTCGTTATTTTCATTATTAAAACAGGCGATGAATGAATGGAATGCTTAATAATGTTCGCTGAGGACACGACGCGCTTTTCACGTCAACAGCGTGCAAATTAGAGTTAATGAATTCGTACATTGCCTTTATTCGTGAATGCAACGCAGAATTAACTTTTCTTTCTTTAAATTACTTGCTTATTTACAGGGAATTAATGAATTGCTAAGCAAGCAAAGATTATTTCTTGGAAGTGTTTGATTGTCAAAAATATTTCAAATGGGGTAGATTAAATATCAAGAACTGTTTCGAATGCATTTAAGTGAAATTCTCTTTAAACTAATAAATTTTAAAGTAAGCCGGGAAATAGTATATCTTATGTGCAGCGATATCTCTAAGGCTAACTAGGAACCACTTGGACAATGAAATTCTCTTTGTTGTACATGCAACGTTTCAATCGATTTTGCGTGGCGGCCTCTGTGGAAATGTTTCGCAAGCGTACGTTCCAGTACTAATTTCTAGTAGCATTTCTGTGAACGGGGCGGTAGATGGCGCATAGGACCCTATGGTCAGTTGAAATTAGTGGTGAAGAAAATCTTAGGGCTTTTTAATATAATGTCTATCAATTTATTCAGTTATTACTTGTAGCGTTTTGATAGTTGTTTTGAAAAATTTGTGGATTATATAAATTAGTGCATTATAGTGAGTGGTTGAGTGGTGACTTGCTGTTCGATCAACGATAACATTTTAATTAAACTTTCTCAATATAGCTTATTAATTTCTTCAAAAGCATGTTTCTAATACCATCGACACAATATACGGTAGTAACCTTTAGATTTTCTTGATTTAAGTGCGTTTCTGTGAATTGCTTCGTAAAAAAATATTGTCACTTTGTTATATTTTTGTAGTTTTCCGATAGACGAAGCATTTAATTAACAATTTAATGAAAAACACTACACGCACATTAAACATCCACCTTTTCTCTTTGTCCCTTTCATAGCATGCCCAAACTGTCGTCCATTACCTTCCATGTCACCAGCGAGACATGATTTATTGCGTTCGGGGAGCATATTCTTTTAACGTGACTTAAATTTTAAATCGTTTTATTGTTTTATCCGTTAGCATTCACCCTTGTTTCTCCTCCCCATTTTACTACGGGCATTCTCCCTAGTGTACGGTATCGCTCAACTATTTCCGACATTCCTCCTATCCTCAAACAGTCTAAGTCATGTCAAAAAGGAATAAGCCGAAGGAGTTCATCTTTGTTTTTAAATTTTCTGTATCGCGTTGTCCTAGCGACCGCTACGTCCGATGCTCTTCTTCCTTCCGCATTGCGCTCCATGCATTACAATTATTCGGTCATAGATAGATACGAGAACAATTCCCTGCTTCGGGTTGCTATACTTGGCCGCCTCGGGATTGTTGTTCTCATGCATAGCAAACAAGGCGATTTTTGGTAATGCAAGCACGCAGACTGACTTCAATGATGGTCTCGTGTACATGAGAAAGTAGGAAGAACAATACACAGCGGAAGTGATGGAATGACACAACGTATTAATAAGAAAATGGAAAGACGGAAGTTGGTAATAATGACGACTGCATATTTGCGCCAACGACGATTAATCACTTTTTAAGCAGAATTAAGTCGAGAAAAAGATTTGAGGGGTTTGGAAATTCGCCACCGTTGAGAAAAACACGGGAAATAAATTAATCGTCTTTCTAATTTAAGTTGATGTCGTAGTTTTTTACGATGTGGAAAATAATTAATTGTGGTTGTGAACAATTGTGTAATTAGGAATTAATTATGGGAAACTTACTGCGACAGTTATTAAATATTTTATGGTGTAGTAATTATTTTAATTACAAGGCATTCAAAGCTCGGATGATATTGAAACTAATGTTGAAAATAGTTGAAATTACATA